>CAUYON010049174.1:0-29443 GCA_963573935.1 Arctocebus calabarensis
CGCCTGTAGTCCCAGCTACTAGGGAGGCTGAGGCAAGAGAATCGCTTAAGCCCAAGAGCTGGAGGTTGCTGTGAGCAGTGTAACGCCATGGCACTCTACCCAGGGCGATAAAGTGAGACTCTGTCTCTACAAAAAAAAAAAAAAAAAAAATCAGGTAGGACCTAAACTGACCAGATAAGCTGTGTTGTCTCAGCCCCAGCCTGACTGACTCCATCTTATTCCCGTTACATGCTCTCTCAAGATAACAGACATGGGAAGGAGCTAAATGTTGAGAAGAATGAAAGCAGCAGTGTGCTGTTGGAGCCCAGAGTGATTACTCAGCAGAGGGTGTGGGGAATGTCCCATTGATGCAGGTTCCCCCTGTCAGCACTGGACACGGACCCCATTTTCTGGGCCTAAAAAGCTCACCAAACAGTACAATCAATATTCCATCTGCACTGCCACTGCCAGGAAAGGTAGAATGCCATAGGTGGGACCACATTCCCACACGAGGGCAGTTTTAAATTAACTTCTGCCCATAAGCCTCTGGCTCCAAAGGGTTGTGACGTATTTTAGACATACACATTCTATCTTCCCAACCTTATCCCCTCAGGGTAGGAAGAGCTGCATGGTAACCCCTAAATCAGTGGTTCTCAACCTTCCCAATGCCTCCTAATGCTGCAACCCTTTAATACAGTTCCTCATGTGGTGACCCCCAACCATAAAATTATTTTTGTTGCTACTTCATAACTATAATTTTGCTACTGTTATGAATCGTAATGTGTATATGTGTTATGCAGGATGTATTTTTCATTGTTACAATGGGATCTCAGCCCACAGGTTGAGAACCTATGCCCTAGACAGAGAGCTGTCTCCTCGCTGTGCCTCTTTCCTTTCTCTTATTGCTAATAAAATCTGTCCTTTTGCTTGCTTGTGGTAAATTCATTCATCACATTTCTAAAACCAATGATCTCATTGGCAGAGAATAAAAAAGAGAAAGAAAAGGAAAGAGAAGTTTATTAATTTGTCAGTAAATGATGAGATTTGGCAGAGAAATTCCACTTATACCATTTGAACCAGACCTTGAGCAGAGAATGGCTTTTTATAAACAGAGTAATGGAAAAGGGCATTCCTGATGTCAGAAAGCATAAGCAAAGTTAAAAAGCTTAACACAAAACTGTTCAGAGCCCCACCCGTGGCTCACTCCTGTAATCCTAACCCCCTGGGAGGCTGAGGCAGGAAGATCCGTTAAGCTCAGGAGTTCAAGGCCAGCCTAAGCAAGAGCAAGATCCTGTCTCTACTAAAAATAGAGAAATTAGCCAAATATCCTAGCCAGCACCTGTGATCCCAGCTACTTGGTAGGCTGAGGAAGTAGAATCGCTTTACCCCAGGAGTTTGAAGTTGTTGTGAGCTGTGATGCCACAGCACTCCATCCTGGGCAACAGAGTGAGATTCTGTCTCAAAAAACAACAACAAAAATTCTTTTTTTTTGAGACAGAGCCTGAAGCTGTCACCCTGGGTAGAGTGCTGTGGCATCACAGCTCACAGCAACCTCCAATTCCTGGGCTCAAGCGAGTCTCCTGCCTCTGCTTCCCAAGTAGCTGGGACTACAGGCGCCCACCACAACGCCTGGCCATTTTTTGGTTGCAGCTGTCATTGTTGTTTGGTGGGCCCGGGCTGGATTCGAACCTGCCAGTTCAGGTGTATGTGGCTGGCGCCTTAGCCCGTTGAGCCACAGGCGCCGAGCCAACAACAAAAATTCTTGTGAGAAAGGCTAATGCCTAGTGTGTGGGTGCTGGACCCCAGGAGGGGAGGGATGCAGCCAGCGGGCTCCTGGAAAGAAAACCTCTCTGGGGATAAACTCTACTTTTTGATTTAAGTTTGTGATTTTTTTTTTTTCTTTCTCTTTTTTACTAGGAAAATTTTAAGCCAACATAAAAACACTGGAATATAGTATAGTGAATTTCTGAATATGTAAATGTCACAATTCATGTTTGACCATATTGTTATTGAAAGTTTGGTGCTAGACACACACCCCACCCCCACCCTGCCAAATGAAGAACAAGGACAAGTGGCGTGAGGAAAAGGAAAGAAGTTTATTAATTTGTCAGTAAATGATGAGGATGGGAGATTCCTTTTAAAAACCCTTCCTCCTCCCTATAAGCTGAAATAGAGCTTTTAAAGGAAGTTTTCAGCTTTGGGCTGTTGCTGTTTATAGCATCTTCATGATTTCTGCTGCACCTGTGGTACAAAGAGTAGAGGACTCTCCCCTGTCCCCCTGATTACTGGGGTTTGGCCAGAATGCAGGTTTTAATTCCCCCAAACAGCTGGTGTGGTGGCTGTTGCCTGTGATCCTTGCACTCTGGAAGGCTGAGGTGGGTCAATTGCCTGAGTTCACAGGTTCAAAACTAGCCTGAGCAAGAGTGAGACCCCATCCCTAAAAATAGCCAGGGGGTTGTGGTGGGCGCCTGTAGTCCCAGCTACTTGGGAGGCTGAGACACGAGAATCACTTGAGCCCAATAGTTTGAGGTTGCTGTGAGCTGTGACACCTCGAACTCTAGGGGAGAGGGGTGTGGGGGTCGGGGTTGGGGGCAAAGTGAAACTCTGTCTCAAAAAATAAAAAATTCCCCAAAAGAGTATGGAGGGTTGTTAAAGAGATGACTTGTAATATATTTTGTCCTTTTTCAGGCCCTCACTTCTATAACAATATCTGCTTTATCTGGTTTTGTTTCGTTTTGTATTGTTTTGTTTTGTTTTGGTGCTGGTTGAAGCAGTTAAAATAAATTTAACACATACCTGTAATCCTAAGCACTCTGGGAGGCCAAGGCGAGTGGGTTGCCTGAGCTCAGGAATTCCAGACCAGCCTGAGCAAGACCTTGTCTTTAAAAATAGCTGGGCATTGTAGCGGGCACGTATAGTCCCACCTACTCAGGAGGCTGACGTAAGAGAATCGCACTCTACATAGGGCAAAAAGTGAGACTCTGTCTCAAAAAAAAAAAAAAAATTCACATCTCACCCCTGAATAGTTCAGCACCCAAAGGGCATTTTTTTATTTTGGGGGATTCATTGAGAGTATAAAGAACCAGGTTATATTAATTGCATTTGTTAGGTAAAGTCCCACTTATAATTATGTCCCTCCCCCAAAAGGTGTGTCACACACCAAGATCCCCCCATACCTTCCCTCCTTCCCTCTCTCTCCTCTTCCCTTCTCCCACCCCCTCCCACCGTCCCTCTCTGCTCCCCACTTCTCCCACCCCCACCGTGTACTAGGTCATTAATTGTCCTCATGTCACCATTGTGTACATAGGAGTCTTTCTTCTCCATTCTTGTGATGCTTTACTAAGAATAATGTGTTCCACTTCCATCCAGGTTAACACAAAGGATGTAAAGTCGCCATCTTTTTTAATGGCTGAAAAAATGGTATACATGGAATACCACAGCTGGTTAATCCATTCCGGGGTTAGTGGGCATTTAGGCTGCTTCCACATTTTGGTGATTGTGAATTGAGCTGCAATAAACAGTTTAGTGCAAGTGTTCTTATGGTAAAAGGATTTTTTTCTTTCTGGATAGATGCCAAATAATGGATTGCAGGATCAAATGGGAGGTCTAGCTTGAGTTCTTTGAGGGTTCTCCGTACCTCCTTCCAAAAAGGATGTATTAGTTTGCAGTCCCACCAGCAGTGTAAAAGTGTTCCTTTCTCATCATATTCACGCCAGCACCTGCAGTTTTGAGATTTTGTGATGTGGCCCATTCTTGTTGGGATTAGATGATATCTCAGGGTGGTTTTGACTTGCATTTCTCTGATAATTAGGGACAATGAGTATTTTTTCATATGTTTGCTAGCCATTTGTCTCTCTTCTTTTTTTTTTGCAGTTTTTGGCCAGGGCTAGGTTTGAACCCACCACCTCTCACATATGGGGCCGGCGCCCTACTCCTTTGAGCCACAGGTGCCTTTGTCTTCTTTAAAGAAGGTTCTATTCATCTCTCTTGCCCATTGATATATGGGATTGTTGGCTTTTTTCATGTGGATTAATTTTAGTTCTCTACAGATCCTAGTTATCAAGCTTTTGTCTCATTCAAAATATGCAAATATCCTTTCCCATTGTGTAGGTTGTCTATTTGCTTTGATTGTAGTCTCCTTAGCTGTACTGAAGTTTTTTAGTTTAATTAAGTCCCACTTGTTTATTTTTGTTGTTGCAACTGTTGTGGAAGTCTTCTTCATAAAATCTTTCCCCAGGCCCTTATCTTCCAGTGTTTTTGCTATGCTTTCTTTGAGAATTTTTATTGTTTCATGTCTTAAATTTAAGTCCTTTATCCATCTTGAATCAGTTTTCTTGAGTGGAGAAATGTGTGGGTCCAGTTTCAGTCTTTTACATGTGGATATTCAGTCTACCACCACCATTTATTGAATAGGGATTCTTTCCCCCAGTGTATGTTCTTATTTAGTGTATCAAAGATTAGGTGGCTGTAAGATATTAGTTTCATTTCCTGCTTTTCTATTCCATTCCAAATGTCTATGTCTCTATTTTTGTACCAGTACCATGCTGTTTCGACCACTGTGGCCATGTAGTATAGTCTAAAGTCTGATAATGCTGATGCCCCCAGCTTTGTTTTACTACTAAGAACTGCCTTAGCTATAACTGGTTTTTTTCTGGTTCCATACAAAATGAAGAATTATTTTTTTTCAAGTCTTTCTTAAAAGTATGATGTTGGAACTTTAGTTGGTATGGCATTGAATCTATAGATGGCTTTGAGAAGTATCGACATTTTAACAATGTTGATTCTTCCCAGCCATGAGCATGGTATTTTCTTCCATTTCTTAATATCCTCTGCTATTTCTTTTCTTAGGGTTTCATAATTTTCTTTTTAGAGGTCCTTCACCTCTTTTGTTAGGTATATTGCTAGGTATTTCATTTTCTTTGAAGCTATGGTGGAGGGGGTTGTGTCCATAATTGGCCTCTCATCTTGGCTATTATTGGTGTATGCAAAGGCTACTGACTTGTGGACATTGGTTTTATATCCTGAGACATTGCTGTATGTTTTGGATACTGCCAGGAGTCTTGTGATTGAGTCTTTGGGGTTCTCTATAAGATCATATTGTCAGTAATGAGGGAGAGTTTGAACTCCTCTGCTCCCATTTGGATGCCCTTTATTTCCTTGTCTTGCCTAATTGTGTTGGCTAAAACTTCCAGCACTATGTCAAATAGTAGTGGCGATAGAGGACATTCAGTTCTAAGTGGGAAAGCTTTCAGTTTTATTCCATTTAGTAAAATATTAGCTGTAGGTTTGTCAAAGATAGCTTGGATTAGTTTAAGAAATGTGCCACTTATGCCTATACTTTCCAGTGTTCTAATTAGAAAAGGATGCTGGATTTTATTGAATGTTTTTTTTTTTTGCATCTATTGAGAGGATCATATGGTCTTTGTTTTTGCTTCTGTTGATACGGTGAATAACATTTATGGACTTGTGTGTGTTAAACCAGCCTTGCATCCCTGGGATGAAACCTACTTGATCATGATGTATGACTTTTTGATGAGAAGCTATAATCTATTGGCTAGGATTTTGTTGAGAATTTTTGCATCTATATTCACTAGTGAAATTGGTCTGAAGTTCTCCTTTTTAGTTGGGTCTTTTCCAGGTTTTGGTATCAAGGTGATGTTTGCTTCGTATTGAGGACGATTCCTTCCTCCTCAATTTTTTTGAATAATTTCTGAATGTTTGCTAGAATTCTGGTGTAAAGCTATGCAGACTAGGGCATTTTTTTGTTGGGAGATTTTTTATTTTTTCTTTGATCTCAACGCTTGAAATTGGTCAGTTCAGGAGATCTCTTTCTTCTTGACTAAGTCTAGGGAGACGGTGTGATTCCAAATATTGATCCATTTCCTTCACATTGTCAAATTTCTGGGCATAGAATTTCTGGTAGTATTCAGAGCTAATCTCTTGTATCTCTGTGGCATCAGTTGTTATTTCCCCTTTATCATTTCTGATTGAGGTTACTAGAGATTTCACTTTTCTCTTTCTAGTTAGTCTGGCCAAAGGTTTATCTATTTTATTTATTTTTTCTAAAAAACAACTCCTTGTTTCATTAATTTTCTGAATGATTCTTTTGTTTTCAATTTCATTAATTGAAATTTGTTTATTCTTCTGGGTTTAGGCTTAGATTGTTCTTCTTTTCCAATTCCATAAAATGGTGTGTGAGTTTGTTGATGCGCTCTCTTTCTATTTTCCAGATGTAGGCATCTAAAGTAATAAATTTTCTTCTCAGGACTGCTTTTGCAGTGTCCCACAGGTTTTGATAGCTTGTGTCTTCTTGTTGTTATGCTCAAGGATGTTAATGATTTCCTTTTTATTTCTTCTTGCAACCAACTGTCATTCAGCATAAGGTTGTTTAATTACCGTGCCTTTGTGTGGGGTGGAATGTGTTTGTTGGAGTTGAGTTCCACCTTTAATGCCTCGTGGTCTGAGAAGATACAAGGTAAAAGTTCAATTTTTTTGATTCTGGTGGAGGTTTGTTTTGTGTCCTAGGATATGACCAATTTTGGAGAATGTTCCATGGGCCGATGAGAAGAATGTATATTCTTTAGCTTTGGGATGGAGTGTTCTATATATGTCTATCAAGCACAGTTGTTCTAGGGTCTCATATAAGTCCCTTATATCTTCATTTAATTTTTATTTAGAGGAGGGTTAAAGTCCCCTGTTATTATGGTGTTATTATACTGCTCAGACTAATTAAGGTCTGTTTCAAGAATCTAAGAGCATCTAAATTGGGTGCATAAATATTTAGAATTGATATGTCTTCTTGTTGTATTTTTCCCTTGACCAAGATAAAGTATTCATCTTTGTCTTTTTTAACTTTTGTTGCTTTAAATCCACATGTATCTGAAAATAAGATTACAACCCTCTTTTCTTCTGAATTCTGTTTGAAAAATTGTCTTCCAACTCTTAACTCTGAGTTTTAATTTGTCTTTTGAGGCTAGGTATGCTTCCTGCAGACAGCAAATGGATGGCTTGTGTTTTTAATGCAATCAGCCAATTTATGCCTCTTCAGTGGGGAATTCAAGCTATTAACATTTATCGAGGTAATTGATAAGTGTGGTAGCATTCTATTCATCTTATTTTGTGAAAGTCCATTGCTTAGTTTTATCTTTTGCATCATTGTGGAAGCTAAGTTCTGTCCTTTAATTTCTGGGTGCTTACTTTGCTGATGGTCAGTGTGTAGAACAGGTTGAAGTATTTCTTGTAGAGCTGGTCTTGTTGTGACAAATTTCCTCAATGTTTGCATATTAGTAAATGATTTGATTTCTCTGTCAATTTTAAAGCTTAGCTTAGCAGGATATAGAATTCTGGGCTGGAAATTGTTTAAGTAGATTAAAGGTAGATGTCCATCATCTTCTGGCCTGAAAAGTTTCATTAGAGAAGTCTGCAGTCACCCTGATGGATTTGCCCCTGTAGGTCAATTAGTGCTTACTCTTAGAAGCTTCCAGAGTCTTTTCTTTTGTCTTGACTTTGGACAGGTTTATCACAATATGTCTTGGAGAAGTTCTATTTGAGTTGAGATGACTTGGGGTCTGATATCCCTCTGAAAGGAGTGTGTCAGAATCTTTGGTGATATTTGGGACATTTTCATTTATAATATTCTGTAGTATGGCTTCAATTCCTCTAGGGCATTCTTCTTCCCCTTCTGGGATACCTATAATTTGTATGTTTGAATGTTTTATGAAGTCCCATAATTCTGTCAGTGAATGTTCTGCTTTCTTTCTCTTGTTTTTCTGCCTCTTTAACTATCTAAGTAATCTCAAGAGCGTTGTCTTCTACATCTGAGATTCTTTCTTCTGCATGGTTTAATCTGTTACTGATACTCTTAGTTTCCCTAATTGACTGCTTCACTTCCTTCAGCTCTGCTATATCCTTTCTATATTCTTTTTTTTTTTTTTTTGCAGTTTTTGGCCAGGGCTGGGGTTGAACCCACCCCCTCGGCATATGGAGTGGTGCCCTACTCCTTTGAGCCACAGGTGGCACCCTCTTTCTATATTCTTCATATCATTCATCTCTTACTTGATTCTGTTTTTGGATTAGTTTTGGTTATTTTCCACTTTCTCAGCAATTTCCTTCATTGTTTTCATCACCTGTATTTTAAATTCCCCTTCTGTCATTTCCAACATTTCTTTATAAGTGGAGTCCTCTGCAGTAGCTACTGCATGGTCCCTTGGGGGTGGGCGGTGGGGGTTGTTCGGACTGGTTTTTCATGTTGCCAGGATTTTTCTTCTGATTCTTCCTCGTGAGAGTTATCTTTTATCTGGTTGCTCGCCCTAATTTTCCTTTCTCCCTCTTGTTTTTTAAGTTACCGTGCCTCTGACCTAAGGTTTTGATGAGTTCTTTTGGTACAGGACTAAAAGGAAAAGAATATTGAAGAGCAAGAAGGGAAAAAAAGATTAAGAAAGAGAAGAGGGCGTGAGTAGAAGGGAATATTACCAAAAAGAAGAGAGGCACAGAAAGAGGGAGACAGGAGTAATAAAGGTGTATAGTAGGGTACTTTGACTCACACCTTAAAAACTCCCAAGCTCTAGGGGTGCTGGGTTCAGTGATTCCTTTGAGGTCAGTAGCTCTTTGCCAGCCTGAGCAGTACCCCACCTCCACCAAATAAAGAGGAAAAATAAAAATATTATAAATAAAACCAAAACAAACAAACAAACAGAAAACCTTACAGGATAAAATTGTGGGAAAACCAAATAACAGGCAGAAACACTATCAAAAATGAAGTTATCATTAAAGAAGGCAACAATGGAAAATTATATTTACACTAGAAAAATGGAGAAAGAAAAACAAAAAGATAAATCTAAGGGGAAAAGGTTGAAATTAAATTTTAAAAAACCCCAAACCAAGAACAAAGCAATATATATGTCTTGCTGAATAATGTTTGGGCAACAGGTAATCTTCTAGGATATTAGATGCTAGTCACAAAGCTGATAACAGCTGTATATGATAGAGACTAGAGGCCTCTGCTAACTTCTTTGCCCTGAAACCCCACAGGGTTGTGAGCCTGACTCTCTCCTCAGCCTGTTTAAAAGTCATGTTAAACCATTAACCTTGGCTAAGCAGAGGCTTTTCCAGGAAAGCATTGTCACTGGAATCTCTCCTGAAGTGGCTGCCTGCTTATCATGTGTGCCCAAACCAGGCTCACTGTATGCCCCTGAGGGCCAAGGCTGCCTCCTACTGCTGAACGCTGAAAGCTCCACTCTTGCCTGGTGTCTCAGTCTCGGCCTGTGGAGCTGCTCATAGTCTCTAGATCATTCACCCACGGTCTCCCAGCCAGGGCCTCACTCTGCGTCCCTGAGAGTGGAGCCTGCTAGGCAGCTCTCCCACAATGGTGGGCTTGGCCCACAGCTGAACAATGATAGCTCTGTTCTGGCCCAGTCCTGGACCCTGGACAACAATTACAGTCACCTGCGCTCTTGCCCAATTTCTCCCACGGTAATTCGACCAGGTGCCCAATTCCAAAAAATCAAAACAACCCACAGGGAACCCTGTCTACAATCTAGCTGCTGTTGTAGCTACAGCTGCTACTGGCTCCACAGCTTCAGAGCAAACAAATGCAACCGATTGCTGCTTCTCCACTGCCTTTGTCCTCCTCCTGGGGTCCAGAAGTCTCTCACTGTCTTCCTGTGTCCCCAAAGGGATGTGTCAGGGCACAGCCCACCAGCCAGAGGTGTCTGGAGTCTTTTCTCCCCAGTCTTACTGCACCGGCTGCCTCCATTTTGCTCCTTCCTCTGGCATTTTCTGGTATAACCATAATACCATTATCACCTCCTAATGACACTGACAATAATTCTTTGCTGTTTTCTAAAACCCAGCCCTTGATCACATTTTCTTGATTGCTTTAGAAACACTTGTTTTTTTTTGAGACAGAATCTCACTCTGTCACCCTGGGTGAGTTTTGAGGTTGCTGTGAGTGCTGGCATCAGCCTAGCTCACAGCAACCTCAAAATCTTGGTCTCAAGCAATCTGCCTGCCCCAGCTTCCTGAGTAGCTGAGACTACAGGTGTCCTCCACAACACGTGGCTGGTTTTTCTACTTTTTAAAGTAGAGGTGGATCTCGCTCTTATTCAGGCTGATCTGTAAGGCCTGAGCTCAAGCAGTCCTCCCAGTCCTGGCCTCCCAGAGTTCTGAGATCACAGGCATGACCACTATGCCCGACCAGAAACATTTATTTTTACTGTTGATTTGTGTGAATCCAATTCCAAACATAGAACCACGGATGTGGTGTTTGGGTGAGTATCTGTTATCTCTTTTGGTCTAGGGCAGGGGTTGACAAACTTCCTGGGAAGGACCAGATACCCAATTCTTTTAGGCTTTGCAGGCCATGTGGTCTCTGTCATAACCGCTTATCTATGCCACTGTCCTGCATAAATAGCCATATGGAAATGGCTCATATGCTGAAGCAAATGAGCATGGCTATGTTCCAATAGTATTTAATTTGGAAGATTTTTTTTTTTTTGGAGAGACAGAGTCTCACTTTATCGCCCTCAGTAGAGTGCCGTGGTGTCACACAGCTCACAGCAACCTGCAACTCCTGGGCTTAGGTGATTCTCTTGCCTCAGCCCCCTAGTAGCTGGGACTACAGGTGCCTGCCACAACGCCCAGCTATTTTTTTGTTTTGCAGTTCGGCTGGGGCCGGTTATGAACCCGCCACCCTCGGTATATGGGGCTGGCACCCTACTTGATGAGCCACAAGCGCCACCCTGAAGGATTTTTTTTTTTTTTTTGAGAGTCTCATTCTGCTGCCCCGAGTAGAATGCTATGACATCATAGCTCCCAGCAACCTTCAACTCTTAGGCCCAGGTAGTCCCCCTGCCTCAGTTTCCTGAGTAGGTAGGACTATGAGTCCCCATCACAGTGTCCAACTAGTTTTTCTATTTTTAGTAGAGATGAGGTCTCACTCTTGCTCAGGCTGGTCCCAAACCCCTGAGCTCAAGTATTCTACCCACCTCAACCTCCCCAAGTGCTAAGATTACAGGTGTGAGCCCCTGTACCTATCCTTATTTTCAAAGTTTTTTTTTTTGGACAGAGCCTCAAACTGTCACCCGGGGTAGAGTGCCATGGCATCACAGCTCACAGCAAACTCAAACTCTTGGGCTCAAGCAATTCTCCTGCCTCCGCCTCCCTAATAGCTGGGACCACAGGAGCCCACCACAACACCCAGCTATTTTTTGGTTGCAGCCATCGTTGTTTGGCGGGCCCGGGCTGGATTTGAACCCACCAACTCAAGTGTATGTTGCTGGCGCCTTAGCCACTTGAGCCACAGGCGCCAAGCCACTTTGTTTGTTTGTTTTAAGACAGAGTCTCACTTTGTCACCATTGGTAGAGTGCTGGAGCATCATAGCTCACAACAACCTCAAACTCTTGGGCTCAAGTTATCCTCTTGCCTCAGACTCTCAAGTAGTTGGGACTACAGGTGCCTGCCACAATGCCCAGCTATTTTTAGAGACAGGGGTCTCACTCTTGCTCAGGCTGGTCTGGAACTCTTGAGCTCACACAATCCACCCACCTGGGCCTCCCAGAGTGCTGGGATTATAGGCCTGAGCCACCGCACCTGGCTCCACAGTTTATTGTTTTAAAATCCACCTGAGGGCCAGGTGTGGTGGCTCATGCCTGTAATGCCAACACTCTGGGAGGCCCAGGTGGGTGGATTGCCTGAGCTCAGGGTTCAAGACCAGCCTGAGCTAGAGTGAGACCCTGTCTGTAAAAAATAGCTGGGTGTTGTGGCAGGCGCCTGTAGTCTCAGCTACATGGGAGGCCGAGGCAAGAGGATCACTTGAGATCAAGAGTTTGAGGTTGCTGTGAGCCATGATGCTAAGATAGACAGAGTGAGACTCTGTTGCAAATAAATAAATAAAACCCATCTGAAGGCTCTACTAAACCAGCCCTGGTTTGCTGACCCTGCTCTAGAGCATTCCGTTGGCTTTCTTTATTGACGTCACTTGGATGACTGCTTGTGGGATGCTACATAGTCAGAATTTATTTAGCTGATTTGGGGGTAGTAGGGTTTATCTTGCTCCTCTATACTCTGTTTCCTGTAAATTGGAAGTTAGATCTGAGCGCTTAATTAGGTTCATGTTCACCATTTTTGTCAAGTCTACTTCAGAATTGATTTGCATTTGTTTAAACCTAAATTTATCTGACTTTAAAAGACTTGGAAACCCTCATCAAGGAAGCTGTCAACATTACCAAAATGGGCTTTGCCTGAAGGCTGAGAATACACTTTTTTTTGAGACAGAGCCTCAAGCTGTCACCCTAGGTAGAGTGCTGTGGCATCACAGCTCACAGTAACCTCCAACTCCTGGGCTCCAGCGATTCTCCTGCCTCTGCCTCCCAAGTAGCTGGGACTATAGATGCCTGCCATAACGCCTGGCTGTTTTTTAGTTGCAGCCATCATTGTTGTTTGGCAGCCCGGGCTGGATTCAAACCTGCCAGCTCAGGTTGTGGCTAGCACCTTAGTTGCATAAGCCACAGGCACTGAGCCAAGAGAATACACTTTTTTCTTTCTCTTCTTACTTTTCCTACTTATAGGAGAAGATGTAATTGTTGTTACTGAAGAAGGAGAGAACCCCTTCTCAAGGTCAATGGAAACTTTTTTCAAGGCATTCCTTGGCCCCTTGAGTGTGTGGGCCATATTTTTCCACTGAATTCAAACCACTTGAGAAGTAGACTTGCCAAATTCTTTCCATCCTTGGGTCTAGGATTGCCTTCTAGTGGGGGTTGGGTCACTTGGTTTTTGTTTTAAAGCCTTTTATCTCTTAAATAGTCAATTTTCTTCTTTTGATTTCTTCCTATCTCATCTCCCACCAGGTCTGAGAACTGAGTATTTGGGCCACATAGACTATCTGGTCTTCATGTGAGTGGACATACTTTTCCCTGTGTCCTATGGAAAGATTCTGAAAGCCAAAAACTTCAACTGTGGTGCTTGATTCCAAGGCAACACATTTCTGAAGAAACAGGCTTACAGGTGAGAATTGTTATCCTGTATTCTAGAATGTTCATTGTAAATTCTACAGCACCAGAGAAAGTATGCTGACAAATAATGCCAGTTGGAAGCCCTTGTCTTTTATCATTTAAGAACAGTAGGGGAAACCGTATGTTCATGCCTTTATCCATTTTTCTATTAGGTTGTGGTCTTATTGATATGTAAGAATTATTCGTACATTAAGAATTTTAATCTTTTGTCAGCTATAACTGTTTCCGTCCCCACAGTTCTTTTTTTTTTTTTTTTTGAGACAGAGTCTCACTATATGGCCCTTGGTAGAGTGCTGTAGCATCACAGCTCACAGCAACCTCAAACTCTTGGGCTTAAGCAATTCTCTTGCCTCAGCCTCCTAAGTAGCTAGGACTACAGGCGCCTGCCACAACCTCCAGCTATTTTTTTGTTGCAGTTGTCATTGTTGTTTAACAGGCCCCAAGTCAGGTTCAAACCTGCCAGCCTGGGTATATGTGGCCGGCGCCCTACCCCACGAGCTATAGGCACCACTTCCCCCCAGTTTTTTGTATTTCGTATGCAATATTTATGCTCTGTAGAAAGTTTTAATTTTGTGTAGTGAAAAGTATCAATCTCCTCTTTACAGTTTCCTTGTTTTGGGATTTGCTTAGAAAGACTTGCCCATTTTCAGATTTCTTTTTAAAATTCATATTAACACAGATAAATGAATATGTAGCAAGAACTAGGAACCTATGGTTCTCTTAAAGGGGGTCTCTTGCCACTAGTTTATATAATACCAAACTAATTAAATGTTAGCAGTAAGATTGGCCTTGTGTTGATAATTTTCTAAGTTGTGAAATGGGTATTTGAGATATTGTTATATCATTACCCTAGTTTTGTATATGTTTGACTTTCCATAATAAAATAGTTTCTTTATAAAAATAGTAGGGGGAATGCAACTTTATCCCATTTGTTCATATTCAGCAGCTATTAAGCTATTCTGGGCACTGGGGATATTGTGTTAATAAATGTACAAGGCTCTGGAATTTATATTTCTTGCATGGTAGACAAATATTAGTGTCAAGCCTAAGGGTACCAACTCTTGTGGTAGCCTGGATTTGGAACTTTTTAATTTATAAAATGAAGAAAATAACAGTCTTCTGGAGGCTCTAGGGCAGTGGTCCTCAACCTTCCTTATGCCTCCTTTAATACAGTTCTCATGTTGTGGTGACCCCAACCATAAAATTATTTTCATTGCAACTTAATAACTATAATTTTGCTACTGTTAAGAATCATAATATAAAAATCTCATATGCGGGATGTATTTTCATTGTTACAAAGGGGTCGTGACGCACAGGTTGAGAACCGCTGCTCTAGGGAGAATGTTTTCTTGACTTTCCCAGCTTCTAGAAACTGCCCTTATTCCTTGGCTTGTTGGCCCTTTCCTCTGTCTTCAGAGCCGGTAGTGTTGTCCTTTTCTGAGTCTGCTTTCATTATTGTATCTCTCTTTCTTGTTTTTGAGCTAGGAGGAGTTTTCTAGTTTTAATGACTCACATGATTTGGTTGGGCCCTTTTGGAAAATCCAGATCAACTTCGCGTGTCAAAGTCCTTAACTTTAACCACATCTGTGAAATACCATTTGCCATATGAGGTAACATCTTCCTAGGTTCCAGGGATTAGAATGTGAACATCTTTGGTGGGGACGGCATTATTCTGCCCACCACAGATATGAGGAGATGGGAGAAGGTGAGTGTGGCTGAAGCATTGACAGGGAAGAGATGGGCTGGAGAGGGAGTGAAGCAGAGAGGGTCGCATGGGTGATGTTAAGTTTTGAAGTTCATCCCAACAACAGGAGGAAGTCACGGTCAGATTTTCTGCCCCAAACCTGGAGTCAATCATTTATCCAAGGTATCATGGTTGGCTGTTTGAAAGTGAAAAATGGTATTTAGAGACCATAAGCTGGACTATCGTGGGCTCATTGCTGTTAGGATGGCAGTTGTTTGTAAACCATTTCTATGGGCAGATAAAGGGAAAACATTGAGATAAAATATTTCCTGAGTTCATACTGGTAGCTTCAAAGTGTGTTTCTGCACCACGTTTTTTTTTCTCCTTTCACATCATAGAGCTTGTATCCATACCTTTTCTTCTCTATAAATCTCAGTTCCCAAAAAAGTACCATAATTAGTCATTTGCTTTATCTTTCACCACACAAAGAACCTCTGCTACTAGGGGTGTGGGTTTTAGGGCGGGAAGGCCACAGAGGTAAAGTGTCATTTCCATCACATCGTGTCAAGGCTACATGCTTACTGTCAGCATGACTTGGCCCCTTTGCTGTTGACCTGGATTACCTGGCTGAAGCAGTGTTTGTCAGTCTTGTCTACTGTAAAGTCATGTTCTTTCCCCTTTCCATGTTGCACTCTTTGAAAGGAAGTCATGGTGAGCACCCTGCACTTAGGACGGAGGGGTTGTGTTTCACCTCCTTGAGGGTGAAGTATCTACATACATTATTTGGAATTTGTTCTGCACAAATAGGAAATTTATTTTCTCACATTTATTTATTTAGTCATTTATATCATTATGGACTTAGGTATTTGTTTTGTGCTTTAGGTTATGACCCACTACTACTTACTTTGCTCCTCACTGGTTCCTGCCTTGCCCATTGGGAGGTCTCTCAGTTGGCTCCTGTGTCTCTCATGTACTCACATCATTGTGGGTTGGCTGCTTATTTTTTATTTTTGAGCACTTTTTGCTTTCTGGACCCACTACATGCTCCAGATCCATCTTATATATGCCCTGCACTAGTCTTGGAATCAGCCATTTCTCCATGGTGACCTGGTTCCATCTGCTAGAGATGGTGATAGAAACCAAGAGCCGACACTGGGCGTGCTCCTTTCTACTGTAGTGTCGTCACTTCCGGGTATCCTCAGCTGGTAGAACGAGGAAACGTCTAGGTATGTGCTAACCTGTGTGTGTGCACGTATCTACCAGTGCTTCCGTGTGTCTGGAGTACGCTAGACTAGTTCACACCAGTGTCTGCACAGGTTTGTCCGTGACCTCCTGTCCTCCTCACAGTGAGACACCTGGCTCCCTCCTGCCATCCCCTTGATCTAATGTGGTCAGTATGAATATTGTATTGCAGCATCAGAACTGTTAACTCATCACCCTAGGGAACCAGCTTAATCACCTATAGTCCTTTTATGTACAGTTTTGCCTTTAATCCTGAAACTATGGACCAGGCCAGATAATTTGGGGGGGGGGGGGGCTGATTGAAATGAGCCCCTTCTCCCTTGGGAATATCTTGCCTGTCACATCCATAGCCTGGAGAGTCCATGGCTTGGTACAGCAGTTCTCGGTCCCTTACGCACTCTGGCTGTCATAGCACACTGAGCACGTGAAGCCAGGTCAGCCTTCGCTCTCCCTACCTGAGACAGAGAAGGGTTACTTAGTAACTGTACTAGTTATCCAGGGCTCCCTTAACAAATTACCACAAACAGGGAGGCTCAAAACAACAGAAATTTATTCTCTCACTGTTTACCAAAGTCCAAAATCAGAAATTAAGGTATTTACAGGGCCGCATTCCTCCAAAGTCTCTGTGGGAAAATCCTCCTTAACCTCTTCTGGCTTCTGGAGGCTCCGGGTGCTTCTTGGCGAGTGGCTGTGTCACCCCAGCCTCTGCCTCTGTCTCTACACAGCCTCCTCTGGTGTCTGCCTTCTCTCTCTTCTGTCTCTCTTACGGACACTTACTAGTGGATTTAGGGACTCAGGGTGCTCTCTAACTTAATCCCATCTGCAAAGTCCCTTTGCCATGTTAGTAACATATTCAAAGGCTCTCTGGGGACTAGGACATGGGCATCCTGGGGCGGGGTGGGGAGGTGTTTGTTCAGTCTGCCTCATTTTGTAATGCAGTGGCCCTCAGGATCTCAACAACCTTCCAGGTGTTTTATGACAGGTATTTTAAGACCAGAAGCTAATCTTCCAAATGTGTTTATAGTTATCTTCTGGCCTAGTCCTGGCCTTTCTCTTCAGGCCCCCCTTCCTCAACATTGACTGGGTAGGTGATAGAAAGAACTATAGTCAGAAGCCTTCTTCAACTCCCTCTTCTCCCCTTCGTGGCCGACACCTTATGACAAAGACAGGTTAACAACAGAAAAGCGTATCACACTTATGTAATCATAGTTTTATGTGACATGGGAACCTTCAGCACAAAGACTCAAAGACACAAGGTGGGTTGTCATGTTTATGCTGAGGTTCATGAACCAGGACAGCCATGTACAAAAATGAGATTAGACAAAAAATGTATGAGCTAGTGGAAATAGACCAAGTGGGGAAACCAGCAAGGCCTGTCTGCCTGGGTTCTTCCTGGCCGCTCTGTTGTGCCATTTCCTTCTCCCAGGCACAGGGCAGCACCCCTCTGGAATGAGAGTCTCATTCAATAATTTCTTTTGTGACCACTGGTTACGTAGGAAGGCAGGGGAAAGGTTAGAGTCCTATTTTGAGATTGTTATGGCTGGCTTTGGAAAGGAGGTCTGGCTTCTATGACCTACCTTGGAAAGAGAGATTCTGGGTTCTGTGGCTGGCCGTGGGAAGAAGGGGCACCGGAGACAGGAGCTGGGAGGAAACCAGAGAGAAGCTTTGCTTCTAAGGCCTTCACCTTGGGGTCCTCCTGCCTCTGCACCTTGTTGGTATGTTGCTGCAGCTGCTGTTTTACTTGTTTAAATGTCATATTGTTTGGTCTTGTGTAATCGTGTTTTCATCTGAGCCTAAACACTGCTTGGCTCAGAGCTCTGGCTAGACAGGAACCACACCATCCTCGCTTCAGTTCCGCAAAGTGGCACCGGTAGGAAAGAACTCCTCTCCTGTTAGTAAAGAGTGTTTTCATGGAGCTCTGATAGTTGGAGTCATGCCAGGGTAACTTTGAAGAAGGGTAAATGAGAGGGAATATCTCATATTATGCTGTGCTCACATCCATTTGTCCAGTTTATGCTTGTGGGCATTAAATTCTTCTTCCTGCTTTTGTCATCTATACTTAGGAATGTGCAGCAGATAAGTTAATGAAAATGATTAATTCTATATCTCATGGTGGTTTTGTTGTTTGGTTTTTTGTTTTTTGTTTTTGAGACTGAGTTTCACTATGTCACCCTGGGTAGAGTATTGTGATTTTGTAGCTTGCAGCAACCTCAAACTCTTGGACTCAGGCAGTCCTCTTGCTTCAGCCTCCTGAGTTGTTGAAAACCGGCTCCCACTATGACATCGGGCTAGTTTTTCTATTTTTAATAGAGACAGAGTCTCGGTCTTGCTCAGGCTGGTCTTGAACTCCTGAACTCAAGTGTTCCACATGCCTCAGCCTCCTAGAGGCTCCCTAGTATTACAGGCATGAGCCTCTGTGCCTGGCCGATCTCATGATGGTTTTATTAACTTATGAGTATTAAATGAGATTTGGAAAGTGTTCTTTGAGCCCATTGTTTTTGAAAATAATCACAACTGTCTGCTTTGAATCACTCCTCCTCCTTTGATACAACTTTACGAAGTTAGATGCATATTATGAAAGCCTAAAAAAGCTTTTAAGAAGATGTTAGCATATTTTATAAAGGAATAAAGAACAGTTTCATGGCATTCCTGGGGGTATTTACAAAGTCTGAGCCACTGTTAATGTGAGTTACATGAAGAATTATGAACAGCAAGATCTTTTACAACAGAAGTCATGTGGACTCACAGATAAGCTGGGCATATCAGTGTTCTGGGCATTGAGATCAGCTGTGATATAATGAGAATACATTGGCTGTAAGAACGTTCCAGAAGCTCAGTTACCTGCTGCTGCTTACGAGGTTTCTCTAGTCTCTGTGGTCACTTTCCATCTGTGCTGATTGGCAAATGTCATAAGCAAATGGACACATTCTGAACTCCTGTGGCCCAGGTTTCAGTGTAGAGATGGTGTATGTAGGGTGTTATTGTGCTTTGGCAGAATGTCTGTAACAAAGCCGTATGTAGCAGACATGGGCAGTGTTTGGGACTACAGCTGTGGAAGAGGCAGAGAAAGCAGCTATGGTGGGAAGAAAAGAGGGGCACACCTGGGCTCAGATTTCTCTGTGGACATGGAAGTTTCAATATCTCCTTATCAAAGAAATGATTTTCAAAGTCAACTTTGTGATCTAAGCTTCATTTAAAAAACATCATTTTCCTTTCCTCTCTTTTTTTTCTGATATTTTAGTTGTACCTAAGTAAATAAAAAACCTCAGATGAAGAATGGCAAGTAGACATACTTGCCCTTTCTACATAAAAGTTAGGGACAAATTGCCCTTAGCTTGGCTCCTGCAGAGATAGAGACTCATCCAAGTCAGTGAACTCTCCCTCCTCCCTCCCTTCTTCCTCTCTCTCCTACACCCTCCACTCTTAGTACTTTATTATTAACATTTCCAGACTTCCTCGGAAGTAGAATATAACAATCCTTGCATGCCCAGCGTCTGAGATGGATGTGCCATGCTTGTTCCATTGCCCTGTACCTTTGTGTTTCAGGGTTTTATTTATTCACATGCTTCTGGAGAATTTTGAAGCAAATGCCAGGAATTGTGTCATTTCACCCCTAAATATCTTAGTATGAATTTTGTTTAAACATTGTTTTTTTTCATGTAACTACAATACTACCTAACAATGAACAGAAATTCCTTAATATCATCTAATACTGTGTTCACGCTGCTCCAGTTTTCTGAAACAGGGGTCTGTGCAGTTGGTTTATTTAGGTCAGAATTTTAAAAGCCCATTTGTTGTATTTATTTTTTTACATCTCTCAAGTCTCTTTTAATAATAATTAATGTATCCGAGGCATTAACTTGATTTAATGCAGAGTGCTCTTACAGAATTTTTACCTTTCATTTTTAACTATTTTAGAGTAGTAATGTGCTGTCATACTTTTATTTATTATTTTATTACTTAACTTTATGTATAATAATGTAACAGGAAACTGACACAGACAAAAGACTCCAGGTATCAGGTGGAAAAGGAGGCAACTTTATTCACTAGCTGGGAGACTCGGTGGACTAGAGTCCTAAAAACTGAGCCCACTGACTCAATCTCTTGCGGGTCTTTTATACATTTTTAGGGATTGGGTGCACCTGAAAGTCATGAAAGACATGAGAGATATGAAAGTCTTGTGATTCAGGGGAGGGTCTGGTTAGCCCACACCCTTGGTACTGGTCTACCTATCCTCAAAAGTGACAGAAGGTTAGGGAAATTACAAGGTTATGACATACGTCCGGCACATACCATGGGAAGGGCAGCTAGATAAGAGACATCAGCTGCAGTAGAGGTAGTCATTAGTGTTACGGACTGGCTAATGCCTGTGCAGAGTGGCTAGGACAGAATTTAGCTCTGTTTTTACCTCTTGCCTCAGTAAAACTGACATTTTTGCACAATTCGGTGAGTTTATTTTAAATAACTCACAGGTATAGATTTTTGTCACTATCACAATACTCATACAGAGCAATTTCATTGCCAAGTAAACCAGGAAACAAAACAAGCCTTCTGTTATTCTGCCCCTTTGTGGTCAAATAATTCCCCTCCCATAATCCTTGACATCCTTGATCTGTTCTCCATCCTTACGTGTTTTGCCTTTTCCAGAATGTTATATCAATGGACTTATACAGTATACAACCTTTGAGATCAACTTCTTTCACTCAGTGCCTATGAGATTCATCTTCAGTGTATTCTTTTTTCTTGCTGTTGTCTGGATGGACCACAATGTGTGTTCATTTACTACTAAAGGACCAATTGGATTATTTATAGTTTTTGGTGATTATGTACAGAGCTGCTATAAACATTGATATGTAGGCTTTTATGTGAAGAAAAGTTTTCATCTTTCTAGGGTAGATTCCTAAGATTGTAGCTGTTAGGTCATTTGGTAACTGTATGTTTAATTTCATAAGGAACTTTCCAGCATGTCTGTACCACTTTGCATTCCCACCAGCAAAGTTTGAGAGTTCTAGTTGCTCCACGTCCTTGTTAGCACCTCATATTATGTTTGTTTTTATTTGAGCCATCCTAATAGTTCTGTTGTTGTTTTTTTTTTTTTCTTTTTGAGACAGAGCCTCAAGCTGTCACCCTGGGTAGAGTGCTGTAGCATCACAGCTCACAGCAACCTCTAACTCCTGGGCTCAAGCGAGTCTCCTGCCTCCACCTCCCAAGTAGCTGCGACTACAGGCACCCGCCACAATGCCCGGCTATTTTTTGGTTGCAGCTGTCATTGTTATTTGTTGGGCCCGGGCTGGAACCCGCCAGCTCACTCATGTGGTTGGCACCTTAGCCACTTGAGCCACAGGTGCTGAGCCTATTGTTTCTATTTTTAATTATCTGACTTTAGGTTTTTTGAGATTATTAAAAATGTGCTCTTAATAATCTTTAATAAATTAATGAATTTATTTTATACATGTATTATAAAAATAAATATTTCTGGTTCACTGATGATTTTTCCCATTTAAATATGGTAACTATTCCATACTAAAATTAAAGCCAGAGTATTATATGGACAGAAATCACTCCTTTTCTTTTCTTCTTTTTTTTTTTCTTGAAATAAAATCTCACTCTGTTGCCACAGGCTAGAGAACCATGGTGTTATATAGCTCACAGGAACCTCAAACTCCTGGGTTCAAGTGATCCCCTTGCCTCAGCCTCCCAAGTAGTTGGGATGATAAGCATGAGCCTCTATACCTGGCTAAGTTTTTTTCTATTTTTAGTAGTGACAGGATCTCATTCTTGTTCAGGCTGGTCTTGAACTCCTAAGCTCAAGCCATCCACCCACCTTGGCCTCCCAGAGTGCTAGGGTTAAGCCACATCACCTGGCCTAAGAATCATTCTTAAATCTCCCCAACAGAGTGCTCTGTAATCAAAGGGTTACAGAATATTGTCTGAATACATGTATCTGAATACATGATGCATTTTTCAATGATCCATTCATTATCTGCAGCTTGTGAGCATCTCGTTCTTATTTTGCCATCAGTAACCAAGAGTGCCTACCATCTTTGCTTTTGCCATCAGTTTTATGCTAGATTAGTGAATAGTTAATTATATGAGAGCAAATTGCATGCAAAGGGAGAGTAATTTCTTTGAATGCCCTTTAAGTATAATGAACACTATTGTAGTTTTTTTAATGGGGTGCTCTGAATTTTTGTTTGTGAACCACAGATCATGCATCTGTACCTTTCGGATGATTTAGGAACCATGATCACTATTGAAAGTATGGCGGTGACTCCTGGATCAGTTTCTGGAATGCCACTGTTAATGCTGTGTGTTGTTTCTCACTCCTCCAGGTGAAACTATAAATGTCCCCCAGGCACACAAGGTTGTGCTGAGGGACACTCTGTATACTGAGGCCTAATCCATGGGCTTCTGCGGTTGGGCCTCCAGTTGGTGGTAGTCTTTATTCATTTATTTATTTATTTATTCATTTTCTTTTTTTTTTGAGACAGAGTCTCACTGTGTTGCCCTTGGTTGAGTGCGGTGGCGTCATAGCTCACAGCAACCTCAAACTCTTGGGCTCAAGTAATTCTCTTGACTCACCCTCCCCAGTAGCTGGGACTACAGGCACACACTGCAATGCCCAGCTACGTTTTAGAGATGGAGTCTTACTCTTGCTCAGGCTGGTTTCGAATCTTGAGCTCAGGTAGTCCACCCACCTCGGCCTCCCAGAGTTCTGGGATGACTAGCATGAGCCACCGCACCTGGCCGGTGGCAATCTTTAAATAACAGGGAGAAGAGATTTCTGTGATCTACTTGAAAAACAGTGGTGTATAGGTTTTATTTTATGACTTGAATCTCCCTATTTTTGCTTTTGAAAATTGACAAGAAGGGGCAGCGCCTGTGGCTCAGCAAGTAGGGCACCGGCCCCGTATACTGAAAATGGTGGGTTCAAACCCGGCCTCCACTGAACTGCAAAACAAAAAAATAGCCAGGCGTTGTGGCGGGCACCTGTAGTCCCAGCTATTTGGAGGCTGAGGCAAGAGAATCGCCTAAGCCCAGGAGTTGGAGGTTGCTGTGTGCAGTGTGACGCCATGGCACTCTACAGAGGGCGATAAAGTGAGACTCGGTCTGTACAAAAAAGAAAATTGGCAAAAAGGTTAAACTTACTGACAGACCTTCCTTTCTAATATTAGGGACATCAGAAAGGAAGAACTGGGCTAACAAAGAAAGACTGAGGACTAATTGCCACGTGGGCTTCTTGGTGGTTGTGGTTTGAAGCATCAGAGGCTAAGTACTAGGAAGCTTTGGTTCAAACTGTTAAAAAATGGAACAGATTTCTGCAGTCAAGTCAGTTTTGATGTAAGACTAGCATATTAATTGACCTTTACATCAATCAGGAATGGAATAAATCAAATGGTGAGGTATTAGTAAAGATGTTACCCAAGAATGGGCCCAAGTCTTTGTTTTGATTGAAAGATTATTTATGGACCGCTTTTAAACTTTAGGCTCTTTGTTTTAATACAGTCGCATACGTGTGCATATATACATATATATATTCTGGGGCAGGGATAATAGAGGTTCTTTGGTACCTGTAGACCTGGGTGGGAATGGGGGTGGGGGGATACCAGAACAATACACCTGTGCCCCCTGGTGGCGGCATGGAGAGCAGCGCCATTCAAAGGTAAGGACTTGTGGAGTGACTGGTCCCTGTACTGCCCAGGCCGGAGGATTGTGGAGGGACTGAGGAGATACGATTTCTCTCTTTTCCCACTTTTGTCGTGATTACTGCCTGTATGATCCTAGGCAAATCATTTAGTTTGATTAAAGTGTAGATTTCACTTTCTTCAACTTTTAAGTGTAATTTCTAAAGTTTCTTCCAGCTTTAGCTTCCTATGATTCTCCAATGGTTTAGCAAATATTATGTAGCAAAAGATGTCAAGTTTCATTTTTTCCTTTGTCAGCTGCATCCTCATAAATCCCAAGTATTTATGTCAGTAAGCAGGGTCTGGAATCTATTCTGGAGCTTGATACAGACTCAGTGCTGGACCACAAACTCCAAAAACCTACCACAGCACTGCCCATAATTAATCAGTCTGATGACCCTGAATTCTTAGGAAAAACTTGTATCATGTAGAAAATATGTATTTTTTAATTTTAGTTGTAGGAAGAACACATAATGTAATTTTATTATCTGAACCATTTTTAAGTATACAGTCCAGTAGTAGTAAGTTTATTCATATTTTTGTGCAGCCAATCTCTAGACCTTTTTCAACTTACAAAACTGAAACTGTATATTCATTGAACAACAACTTCTTATTCTTCCCTCCCCCAGCCTCTAGTACCAGCTATTCTACTTTCTGTCTGTATGAATTTGACTACCTCATGTAAGTGGGATCATTCACTATTTGTCTTTTTGAGACTGGCTTATTTTGCTTAGGTTAATGTTCTCAAGGTTCACCCATATTGTAGGTGTGTGTCAGAATTTCCTTCGTTTTTAAGGCTGAATAATATTCCATGTACACTCCACATTTTATTTATCCATTGATCTATTGATGGATGTTTGAGTTCTGTCTACTCCTTAGCTACTGTGAATACTGGGGCGAGGAACATGAGTTGCTGCATCATTTGTAGTGTGCTCTGCTAATGCAGAGAAACAGTTATATGATCTTTTTCTGTGCATAAAGGTTAAATTTCATCATAAAGAACATTAGTCAACCATACCAAATAAGTACTATATGGCTTTTTGTATGGTTGAGTGTGGTATGTATTAGACACAGCTACATGCCTGGCACTATGTGTATTGTAATATATATGTGATACATTCTGTTACTTAGTCCTTATGGTAATTCTGTGATTACCCTTCTTTCAGAAGGGGACTAATACTTATAAAAATCACCCGTGCATCACATTTGTATACACGTACACTGTCCCCATACATCAATCCTTGAGGTGGCCATTATTATCCCCATTTATCAGGTGATGAGCTGAGAGATAAAATGCCTTGAACAAGGTCACTCAGCTAAAAGAGGGCAGGCTTTTAACTGCCCTTGAAGTGAGGTACATCAAGAAAGTAGTATGTTCTGCCTAGCCCACGCTTTCTCCAACTGCGAGGAGTCACTATATATCTGTGACCTGAAGGATATAAGAACAATGTCAAAAAATGACACTGATATATTAATTTATAATGGGGAAAAACTTCTGTAATGTCTTTGGCTTAAATAACAGCCATTTTGATTTACGTTGCAGGGACACGGCATCCATTCAGATGAGTTCATCTAACGTGTATTGCCAAAGCTTGCCTCCTGGGGGATTTTTGCAAAATAAATCTCCCTACTTCCAAAAATGTGGTTCTCATGTGCAATTCCCCTGTTTCTGAGGTTATCCTCTGCTGCGTTATTATTCTCCCTGTTTTCCTTTCCTCCTGTCCTTTGATTGGCAGAGAGCTAGGACCGTTGTCATTGCTCTTTGCTCTCTCGTCCCTTTAGTGCCGCAGTGTTTGGGGCTGGTGCTTTGATCTGCTCTGGCACCGTGTTTTCCTACAGCTAAAGAGCTATAAACTGTCCTCATTGGGGGTCGTTTTCTTGAAGACTCAGCAAGCTCTTGGGCAGGCCAATTTTAACCTTTTCTCAGATGTGGGATTTCTAGATGAACAAAGACGCACTGACACATCATCTGAGCAGCCGTCTAAGCATCTCTGAGAGGTCCTGTGCACAAAGGGTGACATTCCTTGAGACTTTATAAGCCTCGATGTGGGCTCAGACTGCTTCCAGAGATTCATTCAGGGGTCTTCAGTAACCCCTGACAGCAGGGTGTTGGCCAGAAAATATAAAAAGTGAGAGTGGCAGAAAATGCTCGTTGGCACTGAGCAGCCATTCTCTCCTTGGTAACTGATCCTGTTTTAGCCAGAGGAACTCCTGTGCCTCAATTATGGTGAATGAGAGGTGAGAAGTGCGTGGGACTTCCAGGGAGGTTTTAAAAGAGGAACTCGGTTCAATGGGAAGCAGCGCCCCGGTCCCCTGTCGTCCTTCCTCCTCCTTTGGATGCCACATTATGGCTGGAACTCCAGCCCTCTTCTATCTTGAGGGGTGCTTGAGAATGAAAGCTACAGACTCACCATGAGACAGAAGGGCCTGGCGGGGTGGGTTCCACACCTGCTGCAAAGCCCTCCCACGCCCTTATGCCCTTCCCCCACAGAGAGATGGAAGCTGGTGTGGAGAGTCCAAGGCTAAGTGGGGTGAATAGGCTGACCTCATGGAGAGGGGTCACTGTGATGCAAGATCAGAGCCCAAGCAGGGGAGATGTTGGTGGTGGAGATTGGAAATAAGTTACAATGGAAGGATTGAATAGTTGAGTCACTGCACCAAACCTAATGGAGGCCTGGTTCCCAGTGTCAGAGAAGAGAGTTAGGAATACAGAAACGCACAGCATGGGGATGAATCCTGTGGTACGGATTGGGTTGAGTATACTGGTGTGGTTTTCCATAGATGCAGAAGTAAATGTGCATTGTGCAGTGTGTAGATGTGGGCACTTATTCCCCTGAGGGAGCTGGTGGCAGAAATACTCCAACAGCAATAAGCAAACCTCACACCCAGAACTTGGCTTCCAGATCGCATTTTTGCCAAGGGGAATAAGAGCTCTTTGGAGAAATTTTTCAGGGCTGGTTCAGGCAAAGTAGATGAGCCTGGAATATCTTAAGACAGGAAATGAGATAAGTGCTCCAAGAATGATGAGGATGGGTCCAGAAGACAGGCAAGCCTGATGGAATTAGCTCCATCTGTCCAACTAGGGGTAATTTGAGCATAAAAAGAAATAATGACAACGTTAGATATGACAGGAAACCATTAAGTCCATACAGATAGAAATAAATGCGCAAGTGGCAAGTCTGTTGGTGAATGAGATACCTGTACAAAGTTTCTTCTCACGAAATACTTGACAGCTATAAAAGCACAAGAGTAACTTCACTGTGGTAAAGCCTGGCAGTCCTTACCTTAGTCAAGGGATCAGAGTGAATGTCATCAGTAAGGGACAAATTGAAATCATGTGCCACCTGATAGGCAATGAGAACATGGCATCATTTGAAAAATTCCTGCTACAGACGCATGATCTGGATCTAATCACAGGCCAATATTAGACAAAACCAAATTGAAGGACAGTCAACAAAATAAGTATCCCAAAATCTAAAATATCATAAGGATTCATGTGTTGTTAGATAAGAGATATCCCAGTAGGAAACAGACATTAAAGTGTTCAGGGGTGAAGGGACATCAGGTTGGCAACTAACCAATCATTTACTCACCGTGCAGACATTTACTAAACCTCCACCAAACCCCAGAACCAGGGTTGAGTGTTGAAGAGCCCAAGTTGCTGGTGCCTAGGCCCTCTCAGCAATACAGGGAGATAAGAGACCCCAGCTGGCTTGAGGGCCAGAGGACCAGGGGAACCTAACAAGAGGTGATGTTTGAAGTGATTTGTAGGTTGAGTAGGATTTTGCCAGGCAGGATGTTGAGGAATGAAGAGTTAGGGGCCTTGAAGGCAGTAGTAACCTGTGAGCACAGAGAGAACCAGATTACACCCCAGAGCAGGTGAAGCATGGCTAGATGGTAATGGCCTTTGTAAGTGGCACAAAGAAATTTGCACTTGGCCCTCTGGACTGTCTCTGTTGCTGAGGAGCAAATCATTCTCAAAATTCACGGCTGAAAACAAATCTTATCCCATGGTCCGTATAGCTCAGGATTTGAGATCTGCTTTGCTGAGTGATTGTGGACTGGGGTGTCTCATAGGCTGCAGCCAGGGTGTTGCTTGCTGTGGTCAGTTCCTGCCTCACTCCCACGGCTTTCCTCAGAGTGGGGGATGTGAGGAAAAGAGCACAGGAAGCTCCAGGATGGCAGCCACAGTCTTTTTATAACCTAATCTCGGAAGCAACATCCCTCACTTCCTCTTTGTTGTGTCTATTGGCCTGTGTTCAGGGGACAGGGATGCCAGGATGGGCTTGGTGGGAGGTTGTCCGAGAGAATCCCAGAATCCGTATGGCTAGATGGTTAAGGCATGGCCCGGCACGTGTCTTGGAGGGATTGGCCCAGCTTTGGGGGGAGTGGAAGCAAAGCCATTTTGGAGCTGGTCATCCAGGATAGAATTAGGTGAGGAAGAAGGGGAGGAGGCATCATAATCAATGTAAAATACTGGGAAAACAGCCTGGGAGGGCTGAGGGTCAAGGACCTGAGTGGGAGGAACCGGCTTCTGCAAAGAGGGTTTTGCAGGATCCCTTTGCTGTGAAGGCTATAGGGCAGGGGCCTCATTTCAAAACTTATTTTCAGGTTGTGCAATATCAGAGCTGTTATTTTTTCCGTTATGTCTTATAAGCACTATTGTCCTCAACTGTTCCTTTAAACAAGAATGACCTTTAAATATGTAATCGAAAACTGTTCAATTGTCTGGTGGGTTGATTGGACCAGGCTTTAACATTCTACTCAATCCTGTTGCAAGATGACACCTGATCTTGAGTTGTGAGTGTTAAAGGCTTGTGTCTTATCCTTTTGAAATCTCCCCTTTTGTTGAAGTCTGACCTACACAGAAATTCCTTTACAGAATGAAGATTTTACAGAGATTTGGATTTGGGGGTTGTAGGTAGGTTATAACCATGCCAGTCAGAACAAGATTAACTATGAATTCTGGGAGTAGAGCAGAGTGTGCAGCAGGCACAACTGGTCGGGGGTTGGGGAGGAGGACGTGGACTGGCCATCGCTTGTGAAATGTCATAGAGAGGCACACCCAGCACAGAGCACTCTGCCTACCATGTTATACTGGTGACACCAGATGTTGAAAGTAAAATATGTAATTTATTCTACACTTTTCAAGTGGTCATTCTTGTTGCTTAATATTCATACTTCAGTTGACTCTGAATCATAAGAGGGTGAAAATATAATGCTCTTAAAAAAAATTGTACTTAGCATTACTGTTTAGAAGATGGTCTCACAGTTACATAAAACAATGGGGAAAATTAAAGGGTTAATATGTAAATTTGGAAGGGCTACTTTTTGGTTATCCTAAGATTGTTTTCTTATTGTTATTTTTTATGTATTTTGTTTTCCTTTGGTATAACTTGACACTGAAAGCATTTAAAAAAAATGTTTGTACATGGCGGTACCCATAGCTCAGTGGGTAGGGTGCCGGCCACATACACCCAGGCTGGCAGATTTAAACCTGGTATAGGCCTGCTAAAACAACAGTGACAACTGCAACAAAAAAAATAGCCGGGCATTGTGGCAGGCACCTGTAGTCCCTGTAGGAGGCTGAGGCAAGAGAATCATGTAAGCCCAAGAGTTTGAGGTTGCTATAAGCTGTGACACCACAGCACTCTACTGAGGGGGACATAGTGAGGCTGTGTCTCAAAAAAAAAAAAAAAATCTCAAGCGAGTAGGTATTTATGGCAGGTTTGAGACTAAGTTATAAAATAGACTTAGTTTTAGGATAAGATGCACATGTATAGCTTAGTCTATATTTTGAAACTTTTTCCCGTTTCAAAAGCATATGATAGCTTTTAAACAT
>CAUYON010049176.1:0-28825 GCA_963573935.1 Arctocebus calabarensis
GTTGACCTTGGTTTTCCCGAGTCTGTATGGGTGCTGCGTGCGTTGACCTTGGTTTTCCTGAGTCTGTATGGATGCTGAGTGAGTTGACCTTGTTTTTCCTGAGTCTGTATGGGTGCTACATGAGTTGACCTTGGTTTTCCCGAGTCTGTATGGATGCTGAGTGAGTTGACCTTGTTTTTCCTGAGTCTGTATGGATGCTGCATGCGTTGACCTTGGTTTTCCCAGTGTGGGCTGTCACAAGCTCTGGAATGGGTGGGTGACAGATGCCTATATTTAGTGCTGTCATAGTCATCAGTATTTTGTTGTTGGTTTCCTGGGAGCCCTGCCCTGGTGTGGGCTTTGGGCATTCAACAAGAGAGGACAGAACCCACCCTGGGCCCGGGCTGGCCCTTAGAAAGCCCACAGCCCCGGGGCAGGAAGGTCACAGGTGAATGGAGGCTACCTCGGAGCTTCCTGAGCAGTGCAAACACGCCCACGTTCGTGGAAGCCCCGTCCTGTTTCCTTCTGCCCACAAGATCATATCCCCTGAACAGCTCTCCCTCGCCCTTTGGGCTTAGGCTGCCCGAGCTGTCTCCGTGTCATTAGGTCCGTCGGGTGGTGCATGGAGCGGCTCTCCTGGCTGGTGAGAGCAGACTGTTAACATTTTTAAGAATTTTGTGAGCTGACTGGGGCCGTGTTGGTAGCTTGAGATTGTCACGGCAGAAGGATTGCATTCACATGACAAGAATCACCCACATGGCGAGTCATCTGCCCACCTTCTTGGGAGAGCCAGTTGTGACAATTCACAGCACATCCCTGAAGTGCGCCTGCCCTTTTTGACAGCCGTGGAGTATTCGCTGTACTACAGAGCAGAGCTCACGGACTCACTTCTCTCACATTATTTTTAGCATCAGTGTCTGATCTGTCGCCAGGGCTGAAGCACAGTGGCTGGATCACAGCTCACAGCAACCTCCAACTCCTAGGCTCAAGTGATCCTCCTGCCTCAGCCTCCCAGCTGGGACTCCAGGTTCCCGCCCACCCTGCTCTCACGCCTGTCTTAATGGGCACTTCTGCTGCTTCCAAGAGGATGGCTACTGAAGGACTCGCAGGCACACGAGGCTGTGCGTGCTGGTGCACACGTGAGCTCTTTTCTGTGGAACAGACTAGGGGAGTCATTGCAGCCTGAGTACTAAAGGGCCCCTGAAAGGTGGCGGAAAGCACCCTCCTCCCAGGAGGTGCAGAGGCCTCGATGATGGCACAGAATGAAATTCTGGGGGAGCAGGGGAGGAGTCTGGAGATTCCTGGAAGGGTCAAACCAGCAAACCCCCAGGGAGGGGGAATGTGGTCTTTAGAGGGGCCAGAGCTGCAAGGGCTCTGTATATAATGACGATTATTATTACTAAACCTCTAACTCACTGCTCACCTCCTATCCCAGGTACTGCTGTAAGCACCCGTGTTAACTAACCCAGCCCTCAAGTGCCTGGGAGATGACGCTGTCACTCGTTGTCACTCCACAGGTGAGGTCAGGAACCCGCCCAGGCCATGTGGCTTGTGAGCGGTAGACCCCGGAGCCTGCACTTACCTGTAACCTGAAGCATTTTCGTCAGGTGGCTCTGAATGTGGAGCGTGGCCACATAGCTGATGGCCTCACAAGCCCAGGCAGAAATGGTGAGTCTGGGTCGGGGCCCGGTGTCTACGACTGCAGTCCCCTCCCCGTGGCAAGTGCCCCTCACCAATAAAGTCCCATTATTTCTCCTTGGCCTCTGTCCTCTGCAAAGCCCTTCCCCAGCCCTGATCAGAGTGAGCCACACATTCTGCTGTTTTTAATGGGCTCCACTCTGGGCTGCCATTGTCACAGCTGCTCACCGTCACCCAGACCCTGTCCCCAGGGCCTGGAGCTTCTGCAGCTCAGGTGGGGGTGTCATCTCCCTGGGCGCCCGTTGGTGCCGCCTGGGACACGATGGAGCTCAGTCGAGCTCTGCAGCCCTGATGTGCACAGGCCAGGCTGTGCCAGAGACCTGGTGAGCCGGGGCCAGCACGAATTACATTTTCCAGATCGTGGATATTCTATAATGCGGATTCTCACAAGCCATCAATAACATCCACGGGATGGTGCCTTTCATCAAAAGCACATCGTAAAAATAAATAATGTGACAGAAACCACATCCAGAAATTGCTTCGGTCCCCACCAAGTGCTGTCGGCTTCAGGCTGGACACACAACAGCTTTCTGACTCCACGCTGTCACCAGCAGTCGTCCCGCAGAAAACAGGAGGCTCCGGGGCGAGTGAGGCAGGAAGCTGGGCCAGAGCAGAAGGTTCCGGAAAGCCCGGGGAGGCTCAGAGCAGGTCTGGCCCAGGCTCAGCTGCACCAGCCGGGTCAGTGGCAGGAATTGGTGAGCTCGGTCCGCTCTGCCCCCTCCTCCCCACCGAGGTCTCCTCTGAGGTGGGCCTTGGGGACGTCACTGAGTCAGAATGGAGTCACTTGTGTTTAAAAAACCTGGCACTAAGGCCAGGCGGGCCACAGAGGGAGGGGGCTCTCACATGTGAATGCTGGTGAGAGACGCCATCTGTCAAGGCTGCAAAGTCGCAGCCTTGAACTGCAGCCATTGAGACCTTACAGAAAATGCCCGAAAAGGACGTCTGTCCGGAGCTGCCCGTCCCACCTGCGATGGATGTCACCCTTGCTATTGCTCTTTGTAGCCAAAGGTAATTATCTCATAACGGTTCCATAATCTTCATTTCTCCTTTGGAATCCTTTGTTTTCCCCCTTTCCCGGATACCCACGTGGGCTCTGGGAGCCTCTTCCCACCCTGGCACCGCCAGAGTGTGGCCAGTTGCGTCCTCACCACCCACCTCCCCGGGTCCACCAGTGTCCTGCCCGAGGCATCCTCCAGCCTGACCTCCTCCCGCTGTCGGCTGTAGCCAGGAAAATAATTCCAAGAGAAGTATCTGCATCTTTGCCTCTCCCTGATCAGCCCCGACAGAGCCCCTAACTCTGGAATGGGCCAGACCCTGCCGGCACACTGTGCGTTTTGTCACCTTCCTGCTTTGTCACTGTTGAGGCTCAGGATGCCACCAGAAAGGACGGCGAGCAGCAGAGCAGGAAGCCCCCACTGCCCGCTGACCTCGGCCTCTGAATCCAGTGGCCTCTGTGGGAGCCTTCTGCACCTGCTCTGCCTCCTCCTGCAGTCACCGCAGGCCTGAGCCTGGTACCCACCATGGCCACCACCCACTTGACACTTCAGAAAAGGCCCAGTTGTCTGCGTCACCGGGCGCGCTAATCGGGCTGGGTCCACCTCTGTGATTGCTCAGTCCCCACCAGCAGAACGTAATTGGATGTTGATGAAAAGTCCATTTCGCTTTCCACTTCCAGTTCATATCCCTAATTGTTTCATGAGAAAATAATTGTTTATAAGGACTGCTGTATGTTCCTCTCCTTGTCCTTGTGTGGCTGCTCACCAGCTCTGCACATCAGCCTGCAGCTTCCCATGTGTTTGGGAACCCCAGTCATGTAAATAGTTTGATTAAGTCTTTAATGAACTGAGAATTTATCCCTCTCACTTCCAAAGCTCTGACATTCTCAAGTGCTTCGGGACTGTAGTAAAGTTATCACACACACCACCCCATCCCAGAACGGAACCCCAGAAGCAAGGTGGGGTTTTCCCAAACCTGGCCCTCGATCTGTCCAGAGGGTGGCAGGGGATGCTGGGCCTCTCGTTCTGGAGCGAATCCACGCCCGAGGCCCTGCTGCGCTTACCTCGTTAGTCTGTGGAGCTCTGTTCTTTCCACGGGGACTCTGGGCTTGGCACTCAGCACAGGATGGGGTCAGCACAAACTATCTGGGGGGATATTTGTCTCATTTAGGGCTGTGATTCTGAGCTCCCCAACAGCTTCAAACACTTAACGATGGGGTGCTTGGGGGACATGAAGGATCTTGGTGTCAGCTCTGCAACATGAGTTTTTAAAAACAAATTCACATTTGGGAATGGCTAGTCCCTAATAACTTATCTTTCCACCACAGAATGGCAAAGAATGGCAGGCAAAACTTTTAATTAACTGTGGACTATTTCTTCAATCAGGAAGGATGGAAATACCTGTGTGCTTTTCGCTGTCGGTAGAACCACCCAGGCTGCCTGTTCTGGCCTCCCCGGCACCCACAAGCAGCCCCAGGGCCCGCCCCAGCCTGGGAGCCCTGGGGACTCTCCACCTGCCCACTCTTCTCTGCCCATGGGGGCCACTTTGATGTCTTAAGTAAATGTAAAGTGGGTGAAATATTTTTATTTCCTGGCTCTCTTTTTCATTCCTATCTTTATTTAATTCCCAGAATGTGTTATGTTGTGTGTTCTCAGCTTATGTTTTTACATTTAGAATGGTCTCGCCTGTTTCCTGCAGGGATAAGACATTCTGGGCCAACTTCAATTTTCTTACTCTGAGTTGGGAAATGAAACTTTGGACTAAAAGCTGGGAGTTTGTTGAGGATTGTCAGTGCCCTGGGCGGTTAGAAGAGGGGCTCTGAGTCCAGTGCAGAAAGGCGGCATGCACACCTCTCTCCTTTGTAGTTTGAGTATGTTTAACACACTGGGTAATTTGGGGTGGGGTAGTTGGGAAAGGAGTTGCATTGAAAGGGGTGTGTGTGTGTACACTGTGTGGTGTGTGCCTGAGCATGTGTGTGTGCATACATGTGGTGTGTTTGCGCATGTGTGCACCATGTGATATGTGCACGTGTTCACAAGTGTGTGTGCAAATGTGTGCCTGAGTGTGTGTGCATACGTGTGGGGATGTGTGTGCACTGTGTGGTGTGTGCCTGAGCGTGTGTGTGCATACGTGTGGGGGGGTGTGTGCACTGTGTGGTGTGTGCACATGTGTGCCCGAGTACGTGTGTGTGCATATGTGTGGGATATGTATGTGTGTGTATGTGTTTGTCTTTCTGGGGAGGCCTGTGGCGATGAGGCTGCCTGAGGTGGGGGGAAAGGAAAATAGCCCAGCAGTTCCTGATGCTTAACAGCAGGCCCCTCTAGCAGCCCCCACCCCTCTGAGCCCACTCCCATACTATTAGTTGAGAATGGTCCAGAGAAAACACTTGTCGTCTCAAATAATTCTCATAGAGCATTTGCACTGTCCAGGTGGGCAGTGTGCTGAGCTCTGGATGCCCCAAGAGAAGGACTCCCTGTTCTGCCAGCTCCTCCTCCTGCCCAGGACTCCTCAGGTAAGGTGTCAGGGGATGCTCATGTGCCCTTCTGGAACCCTGATGGAGTCCTTCCTGGTGCTTCACCTCCAGGCCCAAGCCCTTCTCACAACATACACAGCAGGTGCCCTGACAGCTCCTGCTGCTGACCTGCTGGTCCTGCCCTGCAGCTCCCAAGAGGTGTGGGGAGAGTGACCGCAGAGGGCTACACGTCCTGGTTTCATCGGAACACCCAGTGGGGGTGCTGCTGCCAAGCACTAGGTAGGTATGGAGGTGCCCTGCAGGCGGGGAGTCCTGCCGCGCAGATGGGCTGCTGTAAATGAGAAAGGTGAAGTCCGTCCAAATCTTCTGAAGTTAATCTCCAGTCTGTAGGAGGCTGGCGGGTGGGGTGGGATGGGGTAGGACCGCAGGAGAGGGGTGTGTACAGCCTGGAGGTGGAAGGGCCCCAGGGGGCCCAGGGACAACATTTACCTGGGGAAGACAGCTGATGACAAGAAACCCCCTAAAGCAGCAGTTCTCAACCTGTGGGCCACGACCCCTTTGTAACAATGAAAATACATCCTGCATATCAGATATTTATATTACAATTCATAACAGTAGCACAATTACACTTAGGAAGTAGCAATGAAAATAAATTTATGGTTGGGGGTCACCACAACATGAGGAACTGTATTAAAGGGTCATGGCATTAGGAGGCATTAGGAAGGTTGAGAACCACTGCCCTAAAGGGATGACCAGGAAAGGTCCCTGAGATCCTTGATAAATGGCAGGCACTTCACCCCGGTCACAGGTCACCTACCACAGGTCAGCCAGGACTGCTGCTGTTCTAGTCTTTCCCAAATTTGGCACACCATTTCTGGGAAGAAGGGCTCTGGACAGCTCAGTTCATTAGAGGCTGTTCCAGTGTGACACTCGTCACTCCCGCCATGCTGACTTGACACCTGTCCCCTACAAAGCCCGCTGGGTGGGCCTGCACCCTGTCCTCCTCGTCCTTCGGGGCTCGTGGCTAGCAGGCCCTTCCATCCCCCTGTGTCAGCGTCTGTCTCAGCCGTGACACCCCAGGCACACACAGCCAGGTGGGCTCCTCTCAGCCCAGCCTTGGGTGGCCTGGCCTTCTGGGCGAGCAACCAGGAGGACGTCATTGTCACATTTGTTAGACGATGTTATTACCAGTTATTTTCGATTTTACAATTGTTTAAGTGTGTGGTTTTTTCTGACACCAACCCGTTCTCCAACTCTCTTGACAGCAGCTGGGTGTTTCTAATTCAATTTAATTCTGACACAAGCCCTCAGAGTAAGCACAGACCACCCTACGACTGAGGCCTCAGCCCTCCCAGGCGGCCCCCACTCCACATACCAGCTACAGACAGGGTGCCTGGAACGCCGCACTTCTGCTGGGGAACTGCAAATGCCAGGGCTTCCACGCCCCCTGCTCAGACTCTGCAATTTGCTAGAATGACTCAAAAAGCTCACAGAGTAGTCAGCCGGGTCACAGCTTTGCTCACTATCGCCAGTTCATTGTGCAGGAGCAGCCTGTACAATGGAGGAGGCCTGGGGTGGGGCCAGCAAGCTCCCTGCCCCACCTCGGCACATCAGCCTCTCAGCTGTAGAATCTGTTTGTTGGACAGTTTTTAAGTACAGATGCTCCTGCACTTACCAAGGGTTCTGTCCTGGAAAACTCATCACAGGTTGAAAATACCCTAAATTGAAAATGTATTTCATGCTCTTCTCCCGCTCAACAGCAGCGCTCAGCTCAGCTCTGAAACGTGCTCAGAACACTTACAGGAGCGCAGCTGGGCAAAACCACCTCACGCGAACCTGTTTTGTCATAACGTGTTGAAGAGCTCATGTGATTTATTGCATACTGCTCTAAAAGTTCAAAGCAGAGTGGTGGTGGGGGTCCTGGGGGTCTGAGTATCAGTTTGCACCTTTGTAAGACTGAAACATCACAAGTGAAGCCATCGTAAGCTAGGGACGGTCCGTATGGGACACATTGCTGTTAATGACAGATGTCACATTGCACAGTGAGATTTTAGATTTATTGCTCCCACACCGTTTAACTGAGAATCAGTACCTTTTATCCACTTCTCCTTCCTGCGTCTACCCCAGCTCCCGGCATCCAACTCTCTGCTTTCACGAGCTCAGCTTCTCAGCTTTCACGTGTCAGCGAGATCACTTGGTGGCCGTGGTCCCGGGACTGGCTCATTCCACTTATGTAATGTCCTCTGGGTTCGCCCAGTTGTCCCAAGTGACTGGATTTCTTTCTTTTACATGGTACCCACAGTGTGTGTCACATTTTCTTTTCCTCGTCCCCACGGTGGACACTTAGGTCGACTCCACATCTTGGCGGTTGTAAGTGGTGCTGCAGGAAACTCAGGGGTGCAAGTGTCTCCCCGACATTCTGATTCTATGTCCTCCGGGAATATACTCAGGAGTGGGGTTGCTGGATTATTTGACAATTGTATTTTAAATTTTTCCGAGGAAACTCCAACTGTTTTCCGTAATGACTGGACTAATTTACCTTCTCACTGGCGCTGTGCCAGGGCTCCTGCGGCCACACACCCCCAGGACTTTTTTTCATCTTTTTGATAATGGTCATTCTCACAGGTTGGAGGGTTTTATAACATACACAGATCAAATCATCATGCTGTACACCATTAATTTATACAATTTTTGTCAAATACTTGAGAAAAAGAGAGTTGTTATGGAGCTCAGGCTCCAGTCTCCTCCCCTGGGAGAGAGAAGGGCTGGTGCTGAGACTGACCACCATCTGACCGTGGCCTTTGTGGTGACCAACCCCATTCCAGGGCTGTCCGGGGGCCCCACCCATGTGTCCTCATTAGCACCGACTCAGGTGTAGTTAAAAAAATGGTTTCATTGTGGGTAACAAAAGATGCTCCTGTCACTCAGGAAATCCCCAGGGCTCCAGGCGCTCTGCCAGGAGCCAGGGACAAAGGCCAGATACGTATCTTCCCTCCACCGCAGTAGTAAGATGTTTCCTAAGTGTCCCGTGAGCTGTGCGCTGGCCGTACAGAGAGGCACCTGCCTGGATGGAGCAGTTGTCTGCATGATGGGGGACACATCTCCCAGGACATGTCTTCTTCTCTCCCCTCCAGGAACAGACGTTTCCACTCCTGAGTCAACACCAGGCCTGAGATTCCCTTCTATTCCCCAGGATCCTCACGCCAAATGGCCCCATTAGTCAAGGAGTTCCCAAAAAATCAATAGTGAAAATGCTTGGTGAGCTCTTGGGGCTGTTGCCAGCTCTCTCCTCCCTTCTGCGAGTGAAGAATGGTCATCGGGGAATATTGAACAGTAAATTAAGCCACATTGATAGGGCGCGAATCATCAGCCCAAGACATTGTTTTAAAAAATGTTTCTCAACCACCCCCCTGAGCTGGTGTCCCCCAATTTTTTTGCTGGCTTGGCAAAATCGCTCTAATTGCAACCCTGCAGGAGGTGCCGGGCCTTGCTCTTCTCCCCAGAATCTCAAGGTCTCTCTGATTAAATTATAATTAGGGATCGAAGTGGGGGAAGAGGCCTGCCCTGCTCTGAGCCCTGCTATGGAGTGAGACACGTCCAGTTTTTTTCTTATTTTGCATGTGGGAAGGTTGGCGCTCCAGGCAGTCTGAGAAGTCCGAGCAGAAAGGAGCCAGGATACACCTGCTTTGAGCTCCACATTCTCTTTTTCCTTTCTCATGGACAGACTGTACACGTGGTTTTGGGGGTTCCTGATACAGGGGCTTAGTCACCACTCCCACAGCGAGGCAGGTGGGTGGGCAGCTAAGCAGCTGATACCCGGACAGTTCCCTCTGTCACTCTGGCCTCTCTCACTGGCTGTCCTACAGCCCAATTCTTCTATCTCTGGGGAGATTCAAGCTTTGCCCAACCTGTGAGAGTTGTAGTTTAGACCTGGAAGACTCCTGACAGCCCCTCTGGCTCTGGCTTCGTACCATGACATGTACCCACGAGGTTGTTGCACCTGTGGGCCACCAGCTGAAATTATAAACGCTGCAGAGAACGCTCTGGCTTTAAACCTGACATTGCACCCCTGAACCACCACAAGGATCTAGAATGGTCCAGGGGAAATAGTCACCACGCTGGATGTCAGCAGGTGAGCCCATAGCTCCTCTGGTATGCTGACCTCATGTGTGCAGTGCTGGACCCTGTGTCTCACAGTTGACCCCCACACCTGGCCCTCCAGGCCTCTCACAGAAAGACCCAACCCCAATGACAGGATGGGACAGAGCCTGGGCCAGTATCATCCTGGACTGTCCACTCAAGACTCCTTGTTAAGGCCAAAGAAAACAATGCCCATGGGAACATTTTGTCCCAGGAGATCCCTCTATAAACTTAAAGGATTATTGTTCAAATGTTTCCAAAATAATGAAGGGACTCAAAGGGAACCTACCCTTCCTTTTGCTCAAAACAGCTGGTGCAACTCAGGAAATTCAATTCCACTCTGTTCACATATCGAGGGGCAGATGAAAACCTAATTTATTTTACTGTTTCATATGGTTTCTGCAAAGTTCTTGTTGGTACCAGGGGAAGAAATATAATAAAAGCAGCTTATATTTGCAAAGAGTTTTACAGTTAACAAAAGAGTTTTGCCACCTGCTGAGTGGGTGGTGAATTCTACCATAAGCCTGAGAGGGTGTGTCCTGCAGGTGGGGAGAGAAGGGTCTAGTCCACGCACATCCAGGCTGCTCCTGTGACTGGTGGAAGAGTCCCCTCTCTCCTTAGTCCCAGACCATGGAAAGTCAAGTTGACGAGGATTTTCTGATCTGAGAGACCAAGACAGACTCCTCTTTATCAACTAAGATGAATCCTAAGGTTAAGGAAAGAGACGTTACCTGTAGATAGAGGTTTCAGTGTCCAGGAGGCGTGGCAAAATTCTCAATTCCTACCTCTATAAGAACACCACACTCTTACTAAACTCCTTAACAATAGGAGCTGTCAGAGAAATTATCAGATGACCCCTAACTGCCAATTACAACCCAGACCACTATGAGTCCAGATGGACAGAGGACCAGCCTTACAAACATTCTTTGCTGATAAGCAACTGCAGACTTAAAGCCAGTCCCAGCTCCTCCAGGCTGTGCACAGACTGGCTTTGTATTCTGTGACTCGCCTTTTGGCATAAGGAACCAAATTTCACCTCGTTTTAATGACAAACACCCAGCCCAAAGTGAACATGGGGTGTACATTGCCTACATGTTTACTCAACGCACATGTGCTTTGCTTTCCCACAAATATGTACAGCTTTCCCCCCAAATGTGCTGAATATGTGAGACACTATCACGTAATCTGGGCCCTGTGAGGTATGAAACCCAACCTGCCCTTTTGCTCTGAGTCTTTGAAGACTGCCTTTCCTGGTTTGCAAACTGATATTGCCAGCACAGGTCTCCTTTCTCCTGGTTAGCCCCCTCGGTGGTCTTCTGCACGACACTGTACACGCCCACAGTAAAATGTGGTGAGATCAGAGAACAAGTTCAACGTCACAGTCCAGTCAAAGCTCCAAGGTCATGAGAATGATGTTCAGTGGGCAGGGCCCTCCTGCCCTTGTCCTTCCCAGCTCAGCTCCCCTCCCTCCCTCACTGCTCCTCCTCAGCCTCTGTTGCTAGTCCCCACTCACCTGTCCAAGCCCTGGACATGAATGTCTGGGTCATTCTATGGACATCGTCCTTGCCTCCAACAACTGGGTGGTCTTGTAGGACTCCACACACCCAGTCACTCCTGGGGGTTCCTCCACCCTCACCTCTGCCCTGGCCTGGCAGTTTTCACACCACTAGACACGTGTTCAGATGGGCAGGGCAAGCCCAGGGGGAGGCAGAGAGTACCCAGGAATGGCCCAGGAGCTGACTGTAAGTGCCAGCATCCCCCACCCCGTCCATGGCTTCCCCTGTAATGAGGCCTTGGGGACCTTGGCTTTGGGGGGAAAGATGGCTATGGTGGCCCAGGCTGTGTGAACCACCTGGGATGGGGTGTCAACCTCATTGTATGGGGTGTTAAAATACTAAGCGTCCATTTCTGCTCTGGGATCTGCCCTCCAGGGACAAACCTGCTCACAGAGGCAGGCAGCTTTCAAGAAATAGCTCCATGTGGGGGTGGAGGTGGCTGTGTCCTTCTGCGCCTTCCTCATGTCTGAACCACCATCATGGCTGCGGCCCCATCCTCATGCTGTCATTCAGATCCTGCCCTAACCCACCAACCCAGCCACCTCCGCCTGTCCCCCAGCATCCCCAGGTTCCTACAGGCCACCCTAAACTCAGCTCTTTAGGAGAATCTATGTGATTGATTGGACAGCCGGTGAATGCATATCATACTATGTTGCCGCAGCATCTGCTTTGAATATATGTTGGCTTTCTCATACCAGACTCAGGGCACAGTCACCGCAACAGAGCTGCCATCGTCCACCTCCTCCCAGTGCCTTGGTGTGGTTGATCCAGGTGTCTGCCCTTCCTCAGAGCCTATGGAAGGACCCAGAGTGGGGGGTCCAAGGGCCTCTTGCAGACCCTCCCTGTGGCATAACTGGACACAGCCCACTTGATGTGTCCCACTGACATAGCTGCACCCCACACGGACTCACAGACATGTGCGGTGACCCCTTTCAGTCCCAGCATGACCCCAGGGAACTCATGCCTGCTGGCTTCAAACCTACCAATTACAATTTCCTGGATTGGGGGGGGGACATGCCTGTGTTAAATCTCAAATCTCAATAAAGGTTTCATACCCCACATTGGTCCCCATCCCAGTGAGTGCTCTTCTGTCTCTGGGGCAGACCCTGGAAGATGCCCCTCCTCTCTGGGTCCTTCCCATAGGCCCTGGAGGATGCCCCTTCCTCTGGGTCTGTGAGTAATAAACTCTCTCTGTTATTCCGGATGCTCTGTTGTGTTGCCTCCTCCATCCTCTCCTGAACTAGGCACGGGGGTGGGGCATGGGGGGAATCTAACTCACTCCTGGTCAGGGCTCCCTTAGAGAGTGGCTGTCTTGGTGGGAATAAACTGGACACAGGCCAGACAAGAAGCACAAGGGCATCTGTCCTATAAACAAGCTCCCTGTGAGAGGGACATCTAGTCACTTAGGCACTAGGCCACCCGTCAAGATAAGGAGTAATCCCTGAAAGTCACACTGTGGACTCCCATGGCCACCTCCTCTAGAGCCCTGTCAGGGCTGGGCTGGAGTTTGTAGCTGCAGTCCAGAGAGAAAGAGGCCTCATGACCAGGTCAGAGAAAAACATGACATCCGTGTAAACCCTCTAGTGCTCTGCTGTCCTGCTGGCCTGGCCCTCTCCAGCCAGGAGGCCACAGCAGGCCACAGGCACTTGGCATCATGATCCTTCAAGAGCTGGGTGGGGGCTCCAGGAGGGCCTGCCCAGCACACGGGGTGCAGGCCAACCTGATGAGTGAGTTCATCAGTCAACATCCCTCCCTGCGTCCCATGTGTCCTGCCCGCTTCCACTGCAGGTTCAGGCTAGGAGCCCAGGTTTCCCTTTAGGAAACCTTCAGCCTGGTGCATTTGACAAATAGTCAGGTGAACACATGGTCCACGTGGATTTTTCTTCCCCAGAACAACTGAGAAAGGGTGGTAATGCACAGAGCCTTCCATTTGCCTACAACACACTAGTGGCCAGTGGCCACTGGGGGTCTTGCACCAGCCACCCCTGCAAGCTGAGGGACTGTGGGTGTGTGACAATGAAGAGAGGTGAACACCTCTGTGTCCTGTGAGTGCTGTTTGGGTCACCCCACTTGCCTTGCCTAACATGGAGAACAGGTGCTGGCAGCATTGAGCTAATTTTCACCTCATGGTAACCAATTAGACTAATTAGTGTTGAACAGAAATCATCCTTTGATGGATCCCCTCATTGAAATTAAAATTCCAGATTAATCCACAGGAAAGTGCACACAAGTAATCAGATTTCTCGTGGAAATGGAGGCTGCACTTGAGTGATGTGGAGGCCGGCCCATTAGGAGCCATCAGGCTCTGATTCGTATCAGAATTAAAGTGACGCAATTAGGAAACTCACACTTAATTGCCCATCAGAACTAACGTGCTGGCTTGTGACACTGAACCCACACAGGTGATAAGGCGCCTGGAGGAAACATATGCTCAGGTGAGCCCTGGGGACAAGGAGGCCTGGGAAGCACTGAGCAGGCATCTCCAAGAAGGAGCACATCAGAAACAGACCACAGCCGGGGCTTCCACATCCCCTTCCTTCCTTCACTCATTGAACAGCTGTGGCCAGGCCACTTGCTGTGGGCAAGGTGTGACACATAAGGTGTAAGGAAAGAAAAGCAATTTACCCCCTACCCTCTGAGTAGGAGAAAAGCGAACGGGCGTTGTTAACATGCATGTCTCAGGACACACAGGGTACCGGGGAACGGGTCTGAAGCGGGGGCCTGGCGCTCCGCTTGTAAAGGTCTTCACCAAAGAGCAGTCATTTTGAGGGATGTGATGGCACAAAGGGAAATGGGTCTGTGTCTCTGGGGGTAGCAAATTGGGGGAAGGTGAATTCCGGGGAAGATAAAGGCTAGTTTGTGAAATGTGTGGCGTCCTCTGCTGCCCAGGCGGATAAGGACCTACTATCATCTCAGGTGATCAGCTTGTCCTTCCTGGCAGAGAGGGCAGGAGGGACAAGTTGGTAACCTGTGTCCTGCCTTCAGGAGAATGAGGGAGGCCGAGAGCTCTCCTGTGGCGCTTCTCCTCCATGGCTTCAGCTCTAATAACACTTGAGACAAAGCTGCACATTTTAGGGTGGGATTTTCTGCTACTCTTCATAGGGCAACAGAGACCGCTGCTGCCTCTGGACCCCTGGTGGGGAGGGACCCCCTTGCAGTGGCCACTGTCCCTGGAGCTTGGACAGAGAGGGACCCTGTGCAATGGCCGCTGCCCCTGGGCCCCTGGCAGAGAGGGACCCCGTGCAGGGGCCTGAACTCCGTAGGTGTGTGTGCCCACCCCCACCTCCCTGGACTGTTTTCATATAGACAAGCCTGGAGAGAGTGGGGGCCTCTTCTGACCTCCAGAAGAGAACTGCCCCTTTCCACCATGTGTCCCTGATCTGCTCCGTGCCCTCAGATGCTTCTGGTGCCATGTCCCCTGCATCGACCTCAGTGGGGACCTGGATCTCTTCAGAGCGGGACCTGCCCTCTTTGGTTTTGATGGCGAGGGGCTTTCTACTCCTGAATTCCAAGCAGTGCCCTTGGTACCCTTCTGATCTCTGCCGTCAAGCTGCGTTTTTAGTAGGTAGAGCCCCTGGGGGCTCCCCCTGGGGATGGAGCTGCAGACTGTGGCCAGGCACCTGTCTAGAAGACAGGTTAGGAAGCCTCAGCAGGCCCGTGCTCCAGGGAGCTCAGTTGTACGTCCCCGGGAGGCGTTCCTAACCCCAGGACAACATAAGCTGGCTGGGTTCAGAGACAGCCTCAGAGGCTGCCGGAGCTTAGCCAGAGCCCATGGCACAGGCTCAGCCGGCTTTAGCTGGATGGATGCTTCCTACAGCCAAGGTCGTAGAGGCCTTAAGCAAGTGGAGCTGTGGCCTTGGAGCATGAGTCCCTGAAGGCTCTATTTCCTTACCTGTAAATTTGGAATCATAAACCTACCTATTACAGGGTTAACTGTGCCCTCCATAACTTACTTTCTGAAGACTCAACCCCCAGGACCTCAGAATGTGGCTGTTTGGAGACAGGATCTTTGCAGAGTGATCAAGGTTCAGACAAATCCTCACAGTGGCCCTACCCCCACAGGCCTGGGGCCCTGCAGGGAGAGACGAGGACACACAGGACACAGGGAGAAACAGCTTCTCTACCCGCCAGGGTGAGGGGGGCTTCCTAAACCGGCCTTGATCTCAGGCTGCTGTGCCCAGAATTGTGAGACATGATAAATCCCTGTTGTTGAAACTGCCCAGGCTGTGGCACTTGCTGAAGGCGTCTGACACCTCCGGGGGCTGTGGGGAGAGAGGGAATGCCACATTGTGAAATGCTTAGTGAGAGATGCACTTTGGGGGGCAGTGGAGAGCTGGTGCCCTGAGCCAGAAGAACCAGCACCTCAATCCCCAGTGCCGGGGCTGTCCTGTTGGAGGCAGCTCAGAGTGCCCTGCCGACAGAGCCACGTGCTCACCTCCGCATTGGTACCGGGCTCCCACCCTCCCGCCAGCGTAATCCCAAGAGCCGTGACTGCTGATGCCTCATCAGTCTTCCACCCACCTGCAGTCCATCTCTCGAACAGCTGTGGGGGCCCTGGCAGGGGAGGTGGTCAGCTGCTCTGCTTAAGTGCTCATTGAAGTAATTGGAGATTAATAATAATGATGCTGGTGACAGGCTCAGTGCTGTTACCTGCCATTTTTGCACCAGGCCTTGGCCTGGCATTTTACATCCTTTCTTGCAGTGACCTGGAAGAGATGCTAATATCTCCATTTTACGGGTGAGGAGACAAGTATCCTTCAAGGTGAAATGATCTGTCCAAGGTCAGAATGAAGTACTTGCCCAGGGTCAAGGTGAAGTGCCTTCCCGAGGTCCAGGTGAACGACCCACCCAACGTCACACAGCTGGGCAGATCTTGTGCAGAGCCCGGAGTAGCAACAAGGCTCAGGCTCTCGCATGTGCATCACCAAGGCTGCCTTCCACCCTCCTATCTGGAGTGCTGTCCTGCTGCCTCGAGCTGCCGAGCGGCAGCATCCAGACAGTTCAAGCCATCTGCTCCGTAAATCTGTTGCTTTCAACTTCTATTAATTCTCTGCATTCATTTCCTGTTTGCTTGATAGGAGCAGCAGGGAGGGCTCATCTGTCATCCCCACCGCCAGCCCCCTGCTTCAGACCCTCTGGGGACAGTTATCTCAACATGCCAGGCCAGAGCCCCCTCTGCGAACCAGGCCTTGTTGGTTATAAGTGACAGAAAGCTCAGAGTCATCTTTCAGTGACTGGATCTGGGGCCTCTGAGGCAGGTGTAGGCCTCCTGGCAGGCTCTTCCCTCTGTCCCTCTGTAGCTCTGACCTTGTGACTTCTATCCTGTAACCAGGCAGACACATCCCAGTACGTCCTAATCTCAATCCCTTGGGCTGTTCCTGCTGCATTCCCTCCCCCCAGACGCCCCCTCATTTGGGGAGCCTGGCAAATCTGATCTCTGCCTAGGCCACTGGTTGTCAGCTGGAGGTAGTTTTGCCCCTGGGGTGTGTTGGCAATGTTGGAAGACATTTCTGATGGCCAGGACCAGAGGAAGCATCTCTAGAGGGCGCAGACACAGGATGTGGTTCAGAATCTACAATTTCCGGACAGCAGCCTCAGCAAAACCTCCAGCCCCACGTGTCCAGGGCGTTGCAGGCAGAGGCCCGGCGCACTCCGGTCAGGAGGGGTTGTTGCTGGGTGCTAGACAGTGCATGCTCTTACCTGGACGTCTGTGCATTTCTAATTTTAACGCTAAAAATGTATTGTCTTTACGAAGAAAAACATTTCTTAAAAATTAGGGGAAGACAAGACGCCTTTCATCACCCTCAGAAGTTGTTAGTTCTTGGACTGAAGTGCATTTGGGCTCGACATTGAGACGGCACCTCCCTCCCTGGTGGTCATGCCTGGAGACCCCGGGCGCAGATGGGTGGCCTGGTCCCAGGCCTGACACTAACCATGCCACCTCCCTTCCTGGGGGTCATCCTTCAGCCCTGGCAGCCTGTGGTGTGATGTCTACAGCAGAGTCAGGGCTGTTCTGCACTCCTGGACATGGGGCTGGCTGTAGCCGGCTGGCCCAGAGAGATGTGGCTCATTCCCCGGACCCCACATCTGCTGACAACTGGCAGGTGTGGGGAAGAGCACGGAGGCCCTCCTTGGGAGTACCCAGGACCCACTCACACTTCTACACTAAATGAGGAGCTCCCAGGGACCCCAGGAAACAGGACATCAGGTGGGAAATGCTTTTACCCCTAAAAGGGTCACATAAATAACTCTTAGGGCTCTTGAAGGCAAAGTTTAACTTTGCTGGAAACCCCACTGGAAATGGGTGTCGGGATGGAAGCTGGCGTGGGATACTTCTATTATATCAGACCGTGCACTAACCGATTGTGTGACCGGAGCACTTGGTGTGGGATGCTTCCCTCCCACAGGGCCCGGCCGTCCCTCCTTCCCCCTCTCTGACAAGGCTCGTGTCTGAGGCCTTCTTGGATTTACTCCCTGCCTACCCCCATGGTTATTTTATGACTGGCTGACTGGTGTTAGTATAAAACACTTCGAAACCCACAGTGGCAGTCGCCCCGGGTGTAAAATGCCTCAGAAACGCCTCTCCGTTAACAGGGTACAGTTTCACTTACTGCCACTGAACAGGGCACATTCTGGAAATGGCATTTGTGACAGAAAGGACCATTTACCTTTCAGGCAGATAAGGACAGGCACGCTGACCGTGGGCTGCTCTGACCTTGACAGCCTTGTCCACTTGCTCTCCTCCCCACCCCCCCCTGCAGTGGTCCTTCTCGGCAGGAGCGTCCGACTAGCTCGGCTTCTGCTCTGTGATCATGGCTGTCATCTACTCTGTCCCCCCCCAGGCTGGACCGGCCACTCTCTCATCAGAGGAACCGAGGCCCCTCCTCATCCTCCGTGCATTCGACCACCCCATGCAGATGCACCTGCTGCCCTGCAGCGCACCAGGTACCCCCCTGAGTGCTCAGAGGCGCAGACGGCCCAGGGAAGTGTCACCGAGTCAGAGGCTGGGGACTTCCTCACCTGGAAACATGTCAATTTCACACACTTTACTCCTAAATGCTTCACTTGTCTTCTTTTTTTTTAAGACTTTATTTATTTTTGCAGTTTTTGACCGGGGCTGGGTTTAAATCTGCCACCTCCGGGATATGGGGCCGGCGCCCTTCTCCTTTGAGCCACAGGTACCACCCAAGACTTTACTTTTTTAAGAGCGGTTTTGGGTTCACGGCAAAATCAAGATGAAGAAGTAGAGATTTCCCATTTCTTCTCCGCCCCCACCACCCCCTCCATGGGGGCCCATTTGCTGCAAATGTTGAACCTGCATCTGTGCGTCGCTGTCACCCGAGTCTGTGGGTCACCCCAGCGTTCGCTTGTGGTGTTGTGGGCTTTGCGGGTTTGACAGGCCCGATGGCGTGCGTCCACCATCACGGTGTGCCGTCACCAGCCTGAATGTCCCCACTGCCCCTCACTCATCCCTCCCCTTCCGTCCCGACTCCCACAGCCACCGATGGCTTTTCCACAGTGTCCCAGTGTTAGGGTCACACAGCACGTGGCCTTTTCAGATCTGCGTCTTCCATGCAGTCACATGCATTTAAGGTCCCTCCGTGTTTTCTGTGATGAAATAGTTCATTTCTGTTTAGAGCTAAATAATATCCCATTGACTGGACCTACCACAGTTGGCTGATCCAGGCACCCACTGAAAGACGCCTTGCCCGCCTCCAAACGTCTGCATAGACATAGCTTTCAACAACTTGGGCAAAGTGCCCCGGAGTGCGACTGCAGGTCGCGTGCTAAGACTATGCCGAATGGCCCAGCCCCGTTCAAGGGGGCTGCAGCACTTCTGGCCCCAGCAGCAGTGGAGGAGAGGCCTTGCTGCTCCGAGTGCTCTCCGGCTTTGCTGTGGTCAGCACTCTGGATTTTGGCCATTCTAATACGTGTTGCCTTTGAGCCAGGTGACAGTAATCTGCCAGTGACTGATTTTGAACTCAGAAGATGGGGAGGTTTGTTAAACTCGTCATGGCAGAACTGTACGCAGCCGGGCGATTGTGTAGGGACATGTGGGCGCCCCGGGAACGATCTCCGTGGCCTGCTGAGTCTTGGGGGATCAGTGGCATCAGCCTCTGCTCCGGCTTCTGTTGGGTTTCCCAGATCCCTGCTGCAGCTGTGCTGGGATTTCCATGTTTAGGGCCAGTGTTAGGTTGGTAGTTCTGCTCAGTCTTCACGATTGGCTTTGGCACCCATCCCCGACGGTTACACCGTGTTCCGGGCTGGACACAGCCCTGGCTGTCTGTGTGTTTCCAAGCTCTCTGGTTCCCTCTCTTCACCTTCTTCACATTCACAAATGCCTCTTTTACTTTCTAGATCTGACGAGCTCAGGTCAGTCTTGCTTTTGAGGATTATGACAATTATCAGCTGCAGAGAAGGAGGCTCCTTCAGACCTGCCCTGGGGCCGGGGAGGCCTGGGTGAGGGTCAGGGGTTAGAGGACAAGGAGCAGAGGCTCCCGGAGCACAGCAGGGGCTGGGCAGGCGGGTTTTCAGCATTTCCAGTCTCTCTTTAATAGAGTCTATGCTTTTCATATCTCAACTTAGGACTGTCAATTTTAAGTCAGAATTTTTCCCCTTGAGAAACTGAAGAACGTATGTTTTCCTTAGATTGAAAACTAGAGGTAGTACATTTTTGTGTTTTAACATTAACTGGAAATTTTTTCTTAAAATGACAGTATCAACAAGGGAATCTCTCAGCAGGAATGAGGGCAGAAGGCCAGGGCAGCTCCATGAGAGGAAGGTCTGTGGTCATAACAGTGACCCCTCAGGCCCTGAAGCCTCTGCTCAGCTCTGGCTCCTCCCTGCCTCCTTCCAGGCCCCTGGACCAGCCTTGCCCTCCAGACTCTTCCGCTCCATCTGAGGCCCTGGTTCTGTGCTCTCACCAGGCGTCCCCACCGCCCACATCCTCTGCACCTCCAGGCCCCTGAAGACCCCAAACCACATCTTCACACTGAGCTTCTGCTCTGGGCCCAGCGGCTGGCTCTGCCCTCTACATTTCTGTTTTAATTAATGGGATTACCCTTCCCGAGGCTGCCCAGGCCAGAGTGCTCCAAAGCCATCTCGGTGCCTCTATTAACCTCACACCACCAGTGGCAGCATCCACGTTGCTGATTCTGCCTTCAATTATCTCACAGAATCTCTCCATCCCCTGCCTCAGTTGAGGGTTTCCTGGTCATTAATCAAGGCCATTGCCGTGTCTTCCTGACTGTCCCCTCTCCCTGGAGTAGCTCACTCTCCTCGTCCACTGCACTGGCCCTGGGCACCCCTGACCCAGATGGCAGGCTCCCCTTGGGGTGAATGGGAGGGACTCAAACCCAGTTTTCCAGCCTGCCCTGTCTTGCTTCTGGAAGTGCCCTTGGCTCTCCTGGGAGCACTCACCACCCTCCCTCCTCCCATAGTTCTCACCAAAAGCAAAAACAGAAGTTCACACCCCAAACCACAAAATCAAACCCTCCTCCTGGCCCTGTGCCTCTGTGGCTCTGCCCTCGGGCTCTCTAATGGGAATATGCTCTTAAGCACAGTTCAAGGTCACCGGCTCCCCTTGGTGGCAGGGTAGTCGAGAGATGCCAGAACTTGGTTAATCAGTGGACAACTCACAAAGCCCCATGATCTTCGGCAGAGAAGTTCCCATCTGAACCACCTCCGGTTCCTTTGGGACTCTGTATTAATAGCCACAACGTTCAAAGGCATTTTCTGGTTTTACTTTTCCTCCCTTAACTCAACTCTGTACTTTTGTCTATGAAACAAAACCAAACCTGATTGGACATCGGTATTTGTAATTCTAAAACCCTGGAGTAAAGGAGATGTTTGAGACAAGGTAAGGACTTTGCTCATTGTCAAGGAACCATTTAGACATTGAAAAAAAAAAAGACCTGCCTGGGGACATTTGATCACACCAGTCAAAACAAAGGCCGAGGAGGGAACGCAGAATTTATTATTTTAGGGAGCTTCTCATTAAAAAGTTCTTAAAAGCTGTAGCATTTGTCATTTGAAAATAGATCTTTGAGACTATATAATTGATCCTAACAAGGAGAAAAATGTTTATATTTACACACATATGTACACGGATACACACACACATGGCTATATCATGTAGACTATGTAAAATATCTATAAAATGTAAATTTTAATATATAAAACATGCATGTATTTTTTTCTACTAGTGGATTATATTGTATTCTAACTGAATAAGCCTCACTAGCTGTGGGGAAGTGATGACTCACCTGCTAATGCCCACCCCTCTGTTCTTTCTTATTACTAGAATTTTAGGAGGGGGTAGTGGTGAGCCAGGGGAATGGTGATATTTCTCGACCCCCTTTGCAGGCGGGTGACCTTCTGATACATCTGGTCAATGAGAAGTAAACAGTCATCTCTGGGAGAACCGAGAAGGCTCTTTGCCCTTTGCCTTTTTGTTGCTTTTCTCTTCTGTTCCTGTTGGAGTGTGGATGGGATGGCTGGAGCAACTGTCACCACCTTGAGACTCAGAGGGAGAAGTGCAGACATCTTTGACATAATGGTCAGTGCCAGACACCACCACCGGTTGTGGACATCTCACTAGGTGAGAATAAGGCAGCTTTGGTTATGTCACTGCCTGATTCTGCCCCTGTTGTTGCTGCTCACAACAGAACAAGACCCCCCACCACCTGTCTCAGTCATCTTGGGTCGCTATAGCAAACTACCAGAGCACAGGCGGCCTGACAACAGACATTTATGTTTTCATAGTCCGGGAGGCTGGGAGTCCAAGATCGAGGCTTGACTGGGTTTGGTTTCTGGTAAGGCCCTTCTTCCCTCCTTGCTGATGGCCACCTTCTTGTTGTGTCCTCACATGGGTGAGGAGAGGTGGGAAGAGAGAGAGAGAGAAGGGGGGAAGGCGGATAGAGAGAAGAAGGGAGAGGGAGAGGGAGAGGGAGAGATGGGGGGAGAAAATGAGGAGTGGTGGTGAGACTGCGAGCATCCTGGCTGGGACAGGGCAGTGTCCTCCCCCAGTGACTTCGGGGATGATGCTGTGACAGCGTCACTTCTGAGCAGTCCCACTGTCCCAGGGTGTCTAGAGACAAATCTTGCTGTTCCTCCTGGGCCGACTGTCAGCAGCACCCCTGGCCCAGCCATGCCAAGCTGCCAGGTGACACCATTTAACATAAAGCTTACTGCACTGGTTTCTTACAAGACGAGAAGACCCACGCCGGCCTTTATCTGCAATCTCCATTCAGGAAGTTAGTGTCTGTGGTTGTCATAAGGGGAGCAGGAATGAATGAAGAACCCTTTCCTGTTTATAAATTAAGGAAAACTAGCAAAGTATCCACAAAGGAATAGGGTGGCTTCTGCTGTATTTATTGCCAGTTTGAGGCGTTTGCTCACGCCCACCGTCTCCCCCGCAGGCTGACCCAGACGCAGGCCCGGGAGTCCTGATGAACAGGGTAGGGAAGCTCTCTCACCCCTCACTAGCAGGCTGGGGGTGGGTTTCCTCAAGGTCTGGACTACGCAGAGACATGTGCCAGGCAGCAGGTGAGGCAGGATCTGGGCCTCAGGCAGGATTTCCCAGGGCTTCCAGAGGGATGTGTGGAGCTTGGTTGGCTGTAAACCAACCCTTCTGCCTCCAAGATATTACCTTCCTCATCCCTGCAACCCCGTATGGCAGAAAGGACTTAGCAGGTGTGACCAGGTGAAGTGACTTCCGACAAGGAGCTGATCCCGCATTGTTGGGGACGCTGAATGCGACCCAGGTGTCCTTATAAGAAGGCAGCAGACAGATTGGACACGGATTGGGAGGAGGGGCAACGTGGGATGCAGGCAGGGATGTGACCACAAGCCCAGGAGCACCAGTGCCTGGAGAAGTGGGACGGACCCTGCCCTGAGCCTCCCAAGGCAGGGAGCGCAGCTCTGCCCACACCTTGGTCTCAGACTGTGGGAGGATGAATTTCTGCTGTTTTCAACTCCCCAATTTGGGGTCAATGGTTAAAACAGCCCTGGGAACTAGTTGGGTGAGTGAAGACTGGTACTCAGTGCCCTCCGTGGGCCCCTGCTGTACCCCCAGGTGTGGTGCTCAGCTTTGGGGGTGTGGGATATGAGACCCAGCCAGGTGGGGCTGCCCGGTCCCCCTGCAGGCAGGGTGCCCAGCCTTGTGCCTTTGGTGTCCACCACAGCATGACACAGGCTGGGACACAGGTGGCTGGGATTCTAGATCAGGCTGTGCCTGCAGGGAGGTCCCATGACTGTGGTCCCAGCAGCCCCCCTCCCCTCCCCCACCCCTTCCCTTCTTCCCTCTCACAGCACTTGTGACTGTTTGGGGTGCTGCTTCCCACAGGGCAGGGCCACAGCTGCCACGTGGCCTCTTCCACACAGGTGCCTATGGTCCCTTGAGACGACAGCAAGACACTTAGCCAGAGGACTTGTGGACGTGCTAGCAGAGGCTTCCTTTCTAGGGCTATGGGTTCACAGGAGAATCTGGTGAAGGCCATGAGTGTCCTTCCCAGAGATGAGCTCGTGGACATACGTCTGCACATGAGTCCCCAAGGGCCAGTGTGACTATGTCCAGACAACCAATAGGTGTGGGTGATCAGGTGTGATAAACCAATAGACACCAAAAAGACCCCAGTCTGTCTCAGCCTGACTCCCCACAGGTCTCCCCACCCCTGGGGGCAAATTCCGGGAACAGGTCTCAAAATAGAACAAGGAACTTCTCTGAGTTCCCCCAAACCCCTTACTTACGGCTAAACAATGGTGGAAACATACTCAAGTGGAGTTTCCCAAATTGTAATTCCTCCTTGAGCCAACTGCCAGGCTGTAATCCTGCCCCGAACTAACCATCACGTTCTGCTTCTGTACTTGCTTGCTTGCCATGTAGCACAAAAAGGGGTATAAAAATCAGCCTGCTCCTCACTTCAGGGCCGCCTGCCATTGAGAGCAGCGGTTGCCTGTGCAGGTGTAATAAATCACCAATTGATTTTTATCTGAGTGGGGTCTGAGTCTATCTTTATAGGCTGATACGGGTCCAACACAGAGAGAGTAATTTGCTCAGCCTGCTGGAGGGTGGGGCTGACACAGAGAAGGAGGCAGGAGAGAAGACTTTGGGGTCATCTCTGAGGGTGCTCAGCAGCTGGGTGAGCCTGGGGAGCCCCTGGGGGCTCACGGTGTGTGCACATGAGTCTCCAGTGACTGCACACATCTGTGTGTAATGTGATCGTGCGTGTACATGCATGTGATGGGCACACATATGTGTGTCTGTGTCTGCATGTTTGTGGTCCACGAGAGGCACACACTCAGGGGCACAGGCGGGGAAACAGGTGAACTGGTGAGCAGATTACACCAGCTTGGAGGAGCGACAGAGCTGACAAGGAAAGATTCAGCCACTGGTACTTCAGGCAGCCTTCCCAGAACCCAGATGGGGCTGGATCCATGAAATTGGGCCTTCCATCTGCATAGCCTCCATCCCAGGACCCTGCTGCTGCCCCTTGCCCCTGCTCCCCTGAATGGTGCATTTTTGAGGCTACGCCTGGGCTGACCCATCTTGGGGTCCCAGCCCCGAGTGGGGCTCTGCACAGGGGACTGCCGGCCCCTTTGTGGATGTGGTAGTGGGGGGTAGGAGGAATGGTGGCTCCTGGCAGGTGTCCTAAATACTGCTACTTGCCATCTTATGGGAGGACATGGTGATTGCTCATGCTTCGTCTCTGACATTGGGCATAAAGAAACAAGCCCAGGAACACTGGAACCACCTACATGAACACTCGTGGAATTTTAAAATCAGCTGGGGAATTGCAGCGTCCTGAACAAGTTCAGGGGCCAGGGACAGATGGCTGCTAGTCCTTTATCACTGGGAATCTCAGAGCAGGACCATGTCACCAGGGCGCCGAGGGGCTTGCTGGGGTGCAGGTGTCTACCCTTGGTCTCTGTCACATTGACCTTCTCACTGACCCTCATCATCCAGCCTACTTCCCACAACTCACCCCTTCATCCCCCTGACAATGACTGGCACCTGGGCCCTTGTTCCAGGTGTCCTGTCGGGAGTGGAGACAGGGGTGAGTGGGTTGAGGGTTGTCAGCCTAGGAATTCTTAGTCATGGGTGTATGAAGGTGTGTGTCTCTGGGAGCCCTGCCTGGCAGAGCAGGAAGGGCTGCTGTAGCCAGCATGAGGTGAGGAGGGTCCTCCAGGGCCCAGGGCTGAGACCAGTGGAGAAGTGAACCCTCTGCCGAGTCCTGTGCCTGCAATGAAGCCAGAGGAGACCACAAAGCCTAGCAGGGCCCAAACTGCACTGGCCTCCCAGGATCTGGGGCGCACGGTGGGGCTGGCTGTTACCCCAGAGTAACCTGTGTGTTTTAAGTGGCCCGGGTAGCACGTTCCTACCTCCTGTGGTGAGGATGGCGGGGGTGGGGATGGAGCAGGGGTGGCTGTGCACCTGCCGAGCCTCTCCAGGCTCCCCAAGAGCAGGTGTTCTCTGGGTGCAGGAACCACAGAAACAGATCCAGTCTGATGGGTTTTGAGGTAAGAATATAGGAAAAAAAATCAGAAAGGATCCTACCAAAATATTATTGGCAATTAATTCTGGTGGTTGGCCACATGAGATATTAACTCTATTTTTCATGGTCCTATGACGTTTCACAATAAGCACACATTGCCTGTCAGGGAGAAATTGATAAATATTATGAAGGCATGCTTTCCTCTAAGCAATGCTGCTAGGCTTTTGTCCTTAAGAAATAAGGAGACGATTGATGGGGATGGGGGCTTAAGCACATGTCCCAGCCGGGCATGAGATATGAGAGTCCAGGTTTCTAACTGGGATGAGACAGTTCATACAAATCCGTCACATGTGGGTGAACTCACTGATCCAGGCTACCCTCTCCCGATATTAAACCGTAGAGAATGAAATGCAAGCACGGTGCTTGTCAGAGGGATGCCTATTCGTGCCAGGCCCACAACGGCACAGTCTGTCTTGTGATCAGGACTCGCTATCTCAGGCATCTGTGTTAGCCGGAGCTGGCGGGGGGCACGGGGAAGACAGACATGCCTTGGAGAACAAACGGCTGGCTGCAGGGCTGCCCGCAGTGGTGAGTGCACCTGTAATTATGTTAAGCGAGACAAAGGCAGGCTCGGGGATGGCGGAGCACTGGGGCCCATGGTGCAGGCATCTAGGTCTGTGTCAGAACGGTCCCCTTACCAACAAAAAGGCAAACGCCTTCAGACATCCGGGGATGTCATTTCATTGATTTATTACCCAAAGGTTTATTGAGCACCCACCAGGCCCCGGCAGCGTGCCAGATGCCAGGAGCTCGGAGGAAACCAGCCCTCCTGGTGCACAGAGCAATATCGACAGAGGGTGGTGGCCCAGGGATCTGGGTGTCCACACATCTGCAGCCTCTAGTGGGGACCCTGAACCAAGCCGAGGTCAGGGAAGGTCTCCCTGGCAAGGGATGTTGAAGGTCACACACAAGGGCTGAGAGGGAGCCAACAAAGTAGGAGACAGGCCTGGGGTGGGACAGCTGGTCCCTCGCAGCCTCCCACGTGTTAGGAAGAGCAGGTGGGCAGGACCGCAGGTGGACACCGTGTGGACTGGTGGGCCAGGTGGTCCTGAACACAGGGCATGGAGCTGGGCTGCGTGGCCGGCAGAACACCCCGGCCACTGCACTTTCTCCTGAAGGCGGTGAGCTTGTGGTGGGATGGGAGCCCTGCCCCATTCTGGCAGCACTAGAATTAGATGGGGGAAGCTGGAGGCAGGGAGAGTGGGGTGAGGAGCTTCCATCCCTGGGGGGGCTGGTTCATCCACTCCCCTTGGGGTCGGCTTCCTAATCCTACCTGGATTCCACAGGTGGGAGGACACGGCCAGCCTGGGGGCCATGTATGCTGGTCCCTGTGTGGTAGAGGCAGAGCTTCGGTTTCCCTGTGTCTGGCTGGGCAGCTCCCTGCCCTCACAAAGTGTGCCTTGGGGGGCAGAGATGCCCAGGGCCATGTGGGGCCCACTCCCCAGGAGCCAGGACTGCCTGAGGGAGGGAACCCTCAGATAGACCAGGGTCCTAGGTAGGACAGCAGCTGACAGTGCCATGAAAGCTGCACAGAGCATCTGAGCCACGCGACGTCCCCTTTACAGAAAGCAGTGACTTTATGGAAAGTTTATGGCTGAACTTTGAAAAATAACACGAGTTTCGTGTTGAAAGAGTAAATCTCCAACAGGCACAAGGAGAAGGCAGAGGCCTCTTACCTGTCCTGTCCTGGTGTTCCCTGCTTCTGGGGGGCAGTCTAGGTACCGGGATGTGACATTACCGTGTCTGTATCCCTGCCTGCCAGGTCAGGGCCCTCCCTGTCCCACACCCTCACCCCTGCCTGCAGGGGTGCAGGGCTCTCTCTGGCCCCTCTCTGTCCATTTGTGTGTCCACCGTCCATGTCCACATGACAGCTACCGTGTTCTCTTCTAGTTTTTAGCCAGCATAAAGTATAATGTATTTCTTTCCCCTTTAAAGAGTCTGTGATGCTCTCTGATTGGTGTTAGGATTGGAAATCCTGCGAATTGCAGCAGGCCTCCCAGCCCGCTGGCTCGGCACCCGTGCGGCCCCTGCTCCTTCCCGTGCATTTTGCCAAGTCTGTGCCCTCCCCGAGCCCCTCGCTGTGCTCTGCCCTCTCCCTCGGGTCCTGCCCTTCTGAGCCCACCTGCCCCAGTGGCTGCCCCAGGGAGCTGCCTTTGCCACGTAGAACTTAGCTCCAAACGTTCACCTGCCAAGGTGCTCATTGCTTCCCGGCTCTGTGTCCAGGCTGGCAGTGAGTGCTCCGAGCGTGCAGGGCCTGGGAGTGCTGCCCCCGGGAGCTGTCTTGTCTGCTTTGTGCACCAGTCTCGAAGAGCCCTCAGAGACTGACTCTGGTACCCCTGTGTCCCTGCCCATCTTCCGCTGTGTCTACCACCTCCAGGGAAGGAGCAACGTGCCGGGGGCCTGCACAGGCTGCCCATCAGGTCAGTCCAGCCAGGGCATCTGAGGAGGAAGAGACACCGGCCCCACAGTGAGAGGACCAAGACAGGGTGCCCTGGGGGTGCAGGGGTGGGAATGGTTGAGGGGCACGGGTCCAGCTCCTGGTGAGTCTCAGAGACGCAGCAGCCCTCAGGGCCGGGGGGTGGGGTGTCCTGTTGGCCTCATGGAGACTCCCGGGCCCGGCCCCATCCATCTGCCCCTGGGATGCCTGCCACAAAGTCTCTGGGGAGGAATTGAGGGTTACACAATGATGACAGCACAGCACTGTGTCCCTTCCTTGTCCGGACGTTGTGAATTATGGCGCCGGCAGAAACTAGTGGCTCCTGGGCACAAGAGAGCCCACTGGGTCCTCACGCCAGATGGGGAGCACTGTTGCCCTTCATGCCCAAGGAACTTATGGGCTGAAATTCTTGGGAACTTTGACCTTGGGAGAAGTGGAAAGGGAGGGAGGGAAGGAATTGCCCAGGCCAAGCAGTCCTGTGTGGACAGCTCAGCGGTCAGCCAGGCTCTCTACGGCCCAGGCTGCTTCTGAATGTGACAACTGTGGGGGGAAGGAAGAATTTAGTCAAATAACTAGTTCTATTTTTCTTTTCCCCTATCAACTGACCAAATTGAGTGAAAACATTTTGCTGGGACCCCATGCAGAGGATTAAGTGTGAACATAGTCGGCGGCCAGGGCTCAGGCCCAGTCAGGCCACTTTCTCCCGGACGGGTGTGTGCACAAGGCGACGACACAGCCCCCGCCACGAGCCTGGGCCCGCTGCGCTGAGAATGGCGCCTTCTCCACGGAGTAGCCCTGGCTCTGTTGTAACCGGCTAAGAAACCAGAGTAATAGAATTTCCTTTGTGGGCAATGCTGTTACAAACCAAACAAATCGCACTTCCAAGTAATAAGATTTTCTTATAAAGAGCCAGGCGTTAGGGGACTGGCCAGGCTTTTTTCAGAGATCACTGTTTCTCACTCCGGGGAGATTAGAGGCAGCCTCGCTGTGC
>CAUYON010049181.1:0-14217 GCA_963573935.1 Arctocebus calabarensis
TTCTTTCTTTCTTTCTTTCTTTCTTTCTTTCTTTCTTTCTTTCTTTCTTTCTTTCTTTCTTTCTTTCTTTCTTTCTTTCTTTCTCTCTCTCTCTCTCTCTCTCTCTCTCTCTCTCTCTCTCTCTCTCTCTCTCTTTCTTTCTTTTTTTGAGATAGAATCTCACTTTGTTAACCTCGGTAGAGTGCCATAGCTCACAGCAACCTCAAACTCTTGGGCTCAAGTGATTCTCTTGCCTCAGCCTCCCGAGTAGTTGGGACTACAGGTGCCCACCACAGTGCCCAGCTGTTTTTAGAGACAGGGTCTCACTCTGGCTCAGGCTGGTCTCCAACTCCTGAGCTGAGGCAATCCATTTGCCTCGGCCTTCCAGAGTGATAGGATTACAGGTGTAAGACACCACGCCTGGCTGGCTTTGTCATTTTTAATTCTTGTCAATCATGTGTGCAAATTGTTGTTCCTTCATGAACTCACCAGTACTTGGTGGTAGTTTTTTTTCCAGCCATCCTTATGTGTACACTGATAAACCATACGTCACTGAGATTTTAATTTGCATTTACTAATGACTTAGAATGTTGAACACATGTTCATGTGCCTATTGGGTACTCATATATCACTTTGGTGAAGTGTTTGTTCAAATCTTCTGCACATTGATTTGTTTGCTTTCTGAATGTTGGATTTTGAGAGTTCTGTACATGTGAGTTGTAAGTGTTTTCTCCTAGTCTGTGGCTGGTCTTTTCATTATCTAAGTTTCTTTCACACAGAAAAAGTTTAAATTTTTATGAAGTACAATTTATCAGATTTTTCTTTCTATGGATTGTGCTTATATTGTGGATCAACTCTTTCCCTAACCAAAGGTTGCAGTGATTTTCTTCTGAAAGTTTTTTTTTTTTTGAGACAGTCTCACTATGTCACCCTCGATAGAGTTTCGTGGCATCGCAGCTTACAGCAACCTCAAACTCTTGGGTTTACGCGATTCTCTTGCCTCAGCCTTCCAAGTCGCTGGGACTACAAGTACCTGCCACAATGCCTGGCTATTTTTTGGTTGCAGTTGTTATTGTTTAGCAGCCTGGGCCGGGTTCGAACCTGCCAGCCTCGGTGTATGTGGCCAGTGCCCTAACTGCTGAGCTATTGGTACTGAACATCCAGTTTCATTTTTTAAATGATTATTCTTTTTGTATTAACTTGGCATGCATGTTTGTGAAAATAATCAGTTGACAAAATTTGGGTAAATGTATTTCTGAACTCTCTGTATGGTCCATCTTTTGCCTATATTACATTGTCATAGTTACTATCACTTTAGAGTATGTCTTGAAAAGGGTAATTGGAATGCTTCATGTATGTTTATTTTTTTCAAATAATTTCTGGCTATTCTATGTCCTGTATATTTATGCAAATATTATAATCAGCATGTTTACTTCTACAAAAAGACCTCCTGGGATTTTGGTTGGGATTTCTTTGAATCTGTACATCAACTGGAAAAGAATTAACGTCTTCATAATATTGAGTTTTCTAACTTGTGAGCATAGTCTTTTTTTCTTTGGCCAGGGCCAGGTTTGAACCGGCCACCTCTGGTATATGGGGCCGGCACCCTACTCCTTGAGCCACAGGCACTACCATGTGAGCATTGTTTACCTGTTCATTTATTAGTGTCTTCTTGGATTTCCTTCATCAATGTCTTGAAGCTTTCACCATGAGACTCTTGCATGTATGTTGTTGGCTTTATACCAGAAGAATTTCATTTTTCCTGGTGCAATATACTAAAAAAAATATAGTTTGATGCATTTGTTTTACTATTGCTAGTACTATTTTAACTGGTAGAGGTTGATATACTTTTCCTATAAATATTTTTGGCCTTGTATATACCTTCTGTTTTATTTTCCTCCTCCTCCTTCTCCTTTTAACAATCTTTCAAAATATAAAAACCATTCTTAGCTCATAGACCATACAAAAATGGGCCGTAGGCTATATTTGATCCATTGACCATAGTTTGCTGATCCCTTGAATACAGAAATAGAATCAAGTTTGTGTATTGACTGTGTATCCTGCACTCTACTGGATCATTCTCACTGGTATACAAATAATTCTGTTATTTCCTCATTCTCAAAAACAATCGCTATTGCCTTCACTTTTGCATTAGGCAATGCTCTATATCTTTGCTCCATGATGCAGCAAAATATTTGAAAGAGTCACTTACAGTTTAGGGTGTCCAATATCTTTTTTCCTAAGCAACAGGATTTGAGATTCTTAAGGGGAGTGATGGTGAATTAATGAGAGAGAAAGTGGGGACACTTTGGGGCTATGCCCCCCCATCTCTCTGCCGCATCTGTGTGTGTAAATCTCAAAATGCACCCAGGCTTGGTCATGTGACTGGCTGCCATGGGGTCTCCTTCTCCTCAGTGTGAAGGATGTTCTCTCTACAGGATAGCCCGGGGACAACAGGCTCTAAGGTGTCTTGTTTCCATTAGTTCACTGTGTGTTTGTGACATATATGAGTGTGTGTGTGTATGTGTGTCCAGTGTGTGCACATGTGGGTTTGCGTGTGTGTGTACTCACATGCTTTATTAGAGTGTGAATGTGGTGCATGCATGTGCATGTGCAGGTATGCGTTGGGGTCAGTGAGTGACTCTAACTGTCCACACTGGGCTGTGCTCCTGCTCATTGCTAGAGCTGCTATCAAAGACCCCACCACATCCCCAGGTCTGAGTCTTGCAGTACAGGCAGGGACATTCTGGAGAAATAATGCCCTTGGAAGCATCCCTGAGTAATGATCAGGGGACATCAGTGGATAAATAACCCCTGTTCCCTTGCTCTGGGGTGACTCTGAAGTGCATGTCCTGTGCTGTCTCCCAGAAGTATCAGGCAGGGCTGCCCACAGTGGAAACTTCCTCAAATAAGTTTCCTTTAACTCAGTGGTTCTCAACCTTCCTAATGCCGCAACCCTTTAATATAGCCCAAAGGGGTCGCAACCCACAGGTTGAGAACCACTGCTAACTATGTTTTCTTTCCCATCTCACTTCCTCACTGGTTTACTGGTGTATCCTGGGATCACCTCCCAAACAAACAATTGGCAGTTCAATTCTTTCCTTAGGGTCACCTCCAAATGAAATATTTGCACTCAAATTCTTGCATAACGGATCTACTTCCAAGGAACCCAAACTAAGATACTAGGTCAGCTCTGTCCTCTAGTCCCCATGAGCTTATCATTGTGCCTGTTTTATGAAGGAACATGATGCTTTGAATAGGCAAGTATCTTGTCCGAGGTCACACACCTGACCAATGGCAGATTCCAACTGTGACCATAGCTTGTCAGTCCCCAAATGGGCACTCACTCCTCTCCTGAGAGACTCTGCCCTGCTAAGTGTTACCAGAAGGAACAAGGGATATTCAAACTAAGAAAGTCCCTGATGTTTGTGCCAGAGGGCCTCAAGTCTCATGGCTGGTGCCCAAGTCCTTGTTCTGCCATAAGAGTAATAAATATGCTGGATTCTGACTCTGTGCCAGGAACTATTTTGTTGTAAGCATTTTCTTCATTTCAACTCATTTAATTGTCACAATCACCATATTATTACCCCCCCACTTTTCAAGTTAGAAAATGAAGGCACAGAGAGGTATAGAAACTGACCCAAACTCACACAAATGCTCCAAATTTGAACCAAGCTATCTGTACTTAGAGTCCTTGTTCGTAACTGCAACCCTCTCTGCCTTCTCACCAGTCACATAAATTGAGTCCTGCTGTGTCAGGCATGGCACTAAGCAATTTCCTTTAAAAATATAAATCATAGTCCAGGCCTGGTGGCTCACGCCTGCAATCCTAGCACTCTGGGAGGCTGAGGCAGGTGGATCGCTTGAGTTTATGAGTTCAAGACCAGTCTGAGCAAGAGTGAGGCCCCATCTCTACTAAAAATAGGAAAATTAGCCAGGTTCCCAGGTAGGGGCCTATAGTCTGAGCTACTTGGGAGGCTGAGCCAAGAGGATTGCTTGAGCCCAAGAGTTTGAGGTTGCTGTGAGGTATGATGCCATGGCACTCTACCCAAGGAGACAGAGTGAGACTCTGCCTGAAAAAAACATATATGTATACATGTAATCCATAATTATATATGTTAGTAATTGCAAGGTCTGGCAATTAAGTTTATCCTAGAAAAAGTGCAACATACCTAATTGCTAAATATCACTATGGTCACCTTCAAAGTGCTCTTGCTGGGAAGCTATGCACTGATACCACTGCCTAGTCCACTCTTCAAAGCAATTTTGAAACTTTTCCTGAAGTGACTATCAGATCTGTTGATACAAAGACAGCTGTGAGACACTGATATACCAAGGCTATGACACCTTGCCAAGTTGTTTGTAAAGTGCCAGCAATATAAGTGCACAGTGGCAAGATCATGAACATAAGACATCAGGACATAGACCATATTTGATCCGTAGACCACAGGTTGCTGACCCCTGGAATATAGAAATAGAACTGAGTTTGTATACTGACTGTGTATCCTGCACTCTACTGGATCATTCTAACTGGTAGACAAATAATGCTGTTATTTCCTCATTCTCAAAAACAATTTGTAATGGCTTTACTTTCCCAGTGCAAATGTTATTCAGCTTTTGCATAAGAAAAGGAAATAAGAGTTTAGTATAGACATTTGTAAAAAAAATTCTACCTTCCACTCCCCCTTCCCATTCAAGCTATTGGCAGTAGTTTTTATATATACCTATACAAACTTCTGCACCCACATGATTGTTTTGTCCCCTCACTTTGGAGAACGTAGCAGTCAGCTCCTGGCTGGGACCTTAAATGGACCAAGGGAGGAGGTTTAAAAGAAGGGGCAACTTCCAAGGATGAGGGCAAGGTCCAGGGAAACCATGAGGGAGGGCACATCAGTTGAGAACTGTCACCATTCTAGGCTAAGGGTCCAGGGAGCAGAAGTTCCTGGAACCCAGTGGGAGAATCCGTTGCTTAACAAGGAAAGCAGAAGATAGAAACTCCTTTCTGACTAAACCACCACCTACTGATTTGAGAGGAGAGGCTACAGCAGGTATCCACAGATTCCTGTAGAATCTCATTGTTCACAACCAGTGCCTGCCCCATGTCTGCAAAGACTGGGGTTCTCCGAACCTCTGCCCTGGGTGGTTCCCTTGCCCTCTGGCTACGCAGACTCCCGAGTGAGGAGAAAAATCTGTCTTTCTTCTTGCAAGTTCCTCTGCTCCTTCTGAGTGATGTTCTCAGAGGTCCTTCTCTTGGTTTTGAATGAGGAACCCCTTTCTCTCTCTACAGGGACGATCTCTGTAGACCCCATCTCAAGTCTTGTCTTTCAGGGACTCAGGCTGGTAGGGGTGGTGAAGCCAACTGCTCAGAATTGGCACCACTCGATAGACCTCACACAGAGAGGTGGATACCAACAATTATGGGTTCTCTAGACTTTTTGGTATCTTTCCTTGGGCCTTTTTTTTTTTTTTTTAATCTCAGAGGAACTTGTGTGAATTTCCTGGTACCTCTGCCAAGACATTGGCTGCCTTGGCCAGTGGCTTTGGGCCTGGATGTGTCCTCAGGATTTGGTTACTGTTCGTTGTTTGTATTATCAAAAGTGAAATGAGGCAACCACTTCCCACTTGATCACTTTCATCACCACTTGGCCAGATTTCATCACCACTGTGGGTCTGCAGCATCACTGGTTTCTGCTTCCCCCTTCAATCAAGAGGGAAGTTACTTCAAGTCTATCTCTTTTATCATGAAAGAGAAAGGACTCAAGAATGACAGACGCACTTTACATATCATTCCATCACCCTCCCACCCCCAGGTGCTGGGTCTTGATGTTCCTGGCATGCCTTCAGGAGGTAGTCCTTATCCCCACTTCAACACGTCAGTCAGGTTTCTGCTCAAAGGTCACTTCTTGCAGAGTCTCTCCCTGGTCACTGTACCCAGAGCGTCTTCTCAGTCACTTTCTGACTTGTCTCACTCTGGTCAATTCTTTTGTGACTGGCACCATTGACTTAGTCTTACTATCTTTGACTTCCACCATCAGACATGAGCACCATGATGGTGGAGACCTTGTTTGTCTTCTTTATCCTGGGTCTGGGTCTTAGCACTGTGCATGGTACAGTGGAGTTGGTAAAGGAAATTTACTGTTGAGGAATAGTGGCAGAGTTGCTGTCCATTTTACCTGGGAGGATTTGAGACTCAGAGAGGGCAAGCAACATACCCAGGGACACACAGCCAGTACATGGCAGAGTTTAGATTAGAACTCAGTTCTGCTGAATCCAAATCTTGTTCTTCCCCAACATTCAAGGAAAGGAATGTGTTACTGCAACTAGTGGGCAGCCTGCATACTTGCTCTAGAGACACTCCAAGCTGATTCCTGAGAGGTGTGTCTTCATGGTGACACAAAATAAGAACTACTCACCTGTATTATGCACCAACTGTGTGCCCCCACTGTGCCAAATCATTTTTTCTTTTTAAAGTTTTGTTTTAATGTTTAAATTTATAGCAGCCAAGTGTGAAAATACAGCAACAGATATGTAGAAAATTTAATATGTCTTTAATCCACTCTCCTTCCCTCAATTCCACCAAGATGTGTGGATTCTTCTGGATTATTTTTTCAGTGTATACACAAATGTTTACACACAGGCAAACACACATATACTGATGCATGTTCCACAGAGTTGGAAACATTACTCATTTGCTTTCCCTGCTCTCTCTGCTTTGTCTGATGAAATACTTGCAATGCCCTGTGCAGTGTTATCAGGCCCTTTTACAGATACGTAGACTGAGGTTCATAGGTTGATGGGTTAAGCCTAAGGCTGCCCACTCATGGAGTCACCTCTGGTGCTGGTCTGACTCTTGCCCACTGCCTACTTTAGGTGCTTCCCTGGAGAAAAGCACCAGCCTCTGTCTTCCCCATAGCACTCCCTGGGGACGTTGCACCAGTCAGGTGTGTGATTTGGCACCGAGATGTTCCTTATTAAACAAAAAACATTGGAGAGATTCCAGCCTCCTGGGGCTCTGAATGTCCCCATTCGAGACTTCCCGCTTACCATGCTGCCTCCTTTTTTGCCTCCTGCTGTCTGGATCCATGCAATGGTCCTTACCCTCGCTGTGGCTGTAGACACCTGCTAGAGTTTGGAGGCATCTGAGATACCTGCTTCTGGATTGAATTCTGGGTCAAATTTTGCCCCCTTGGCTGGATTCTTCAAGGACACCCACTGCCATCAGGTCATGGGTGTTGAAGGAGCAAGGCCATTATGCTCACTATTGTGCCCAGGTGTTCCACAAAGACCGCACTGCCAAACAAGCCAAATTTACAGGAGAGTCCTGTTATTGAAGAGCCAGCTGGCGGCTGCCTCAGTGTCCCATCATGAGGTTTCTGAGAGCAGCCCTGAGTGCTTACAGGGTCAGGTTTTTAAGGCTTGGCCTGCATCCTGGTTGGCACGCAGACTATCCAGGTGCATTTGGGTGGGGTAGCAAGCAAGCATTGTACAGAAGCAGAATTTTGCCATTAGCTAGTTATACATCTTTGTTTTAATATTTTCCCCTTATACATCTTAGTTTCAGTACTTTCCCTCCATACATCTTAGTTTCAGTAATTTCCCCAACTAGTATTGTTTAAAAGTCAGTCTGGGAACAGTTGGTACCTCCTGTCTATTTCCCAGGGAGTTAGCCAAGCAAGAAACTGAACTAGAAGCAAGAAAGTACTTTCTCATTTATCTTGGGAGTGAACTAGACTTATTTCATTTCATTTGAAAGTTTGCAGTCTGGAAATTTGCTAGGAGTTAACTGGTATTTTTCCATTATAGCCTAGACCTGACACTTTTCTGTCTTAGCCTAGGTCCCCTAGGCCTATCACTCACCTCATAATCAAGGGAGCCCAGCTTGGTGCCTGTGGCTCAACGGGCTAAGGTGCCAGCCACTTACACCTGAGCTGGCGGGTTCGAATCCACCCTGGGCCCACCAAACAACAATGACGGCTGCAACCAAAAAATGGCCAGGCATTGTGGCTGGTGCCTGCAGTCCCAACTACTTGGGAGGCAGAGGTAAGAGACTCACTTGAGCCCAGGAATTGGAGGTTGCTGTGAGCTGTGATGCCACGGCACTCTATCCAGGGTGACAGCTTGAGGCTCTGTCTCAAAAAAAAAAGGGAGCCCGTTCAACCACATATCCCTTGCCCCCTCTTCTTTTGGCTTCCATTCAAGGACTCTTCATCCTGGAAACTCTTATGTCACTTTCTTGTTGTGTTCTTGATTCTTTTTTCTTTTCTTTCTTATTTTTTTAGACAGAGCCTCAAGCTATCACTCTGGGTAGAGTGCCATGGCATCCCAGCTCATAGCAACCTCAAACTCTTAGGCTTAAGTGATTCTCTTGCCTCAGCTTCCTGAGTAGCTGGGACTACAGGTGCCCACCACAACGCCGGCTATTTTTTGGTTGTAGTTGTCATTGTTTGGCAGTCCTGGGCCAGATTCGAACCTGCTAGCTCCGGTGTATGTGGTTGGCGCCTTAGCCGCTTGAGCTACAGACGCCACCATGTTCTTGATTCTTTAGGTGATCATGGCCTGTCTTTCTACTAGATGTTTCCCCCAACATCAAGGAGTTGGATGTTATGACCCCATGCCTGGAAAAATGCCCAGTACATAACAGGTACTCAGGGTGCAGAAACAGCTTTGGCAGGTATAGAACTTTCTTCTCAACGTGTAACCACAACAAAAAAATCTGAGTGTAAACTCAGTGGTACAGAGTCCCATCCAACTTGATCCGGAACTGGTGCCTCAGGCTCTTTGAACACCTCTTTCCCACACTTTATATTTTTGGCTGCTGCCAGGCAGGGAAGAGGCAGGCAGATATCGATGGCTCAGCTTAGCCCCTTTCAGCCTCGCCCAGGATATAAGAACTGTTCGGGAGGAAAGAAATCCCAGGAGGAGGGAAGAGGAGATTCTAGGGGGAAGACAGCACTCGTGACTGTGTTTCTCATCCCCTGACTCTGCCTTTTCCAGTTATCTTTAGATCTCTCTCCCTGCTCTCCGTCTCTGCGTCCCCGTCTCTGAGCCCTCCTCGTCCCTGCCCCTCTTCACTGGCTTTGGAGCCTCCTTGGCCTCTCCTGAGCCTCAGGAACTCCCCCTCCCTCTCTGCCCTGCAGGATGCTGCAGCTGAGCCTGTCCTGGCTGGGCCTGGGGCCGGTGGCAGCCTCCCCATGGCTGCTGCTGCTGCTGGTCGGGGCCTCCTGGCTCCTGACCCGCCTCCTGGCCTGGACCTACGCCTTCTATGACAACTGCCGCCGTCTCCGCTGTTTCCCACAGCCCCCGATGAGGAACTGGTTCTTGGGCCACTTGGGCCTGGTGAGTGTGGCCTCAGGACAGGTCTGGAGGGTCAGGGTAGAGGGACTTCCTCAGGTGTCAGGGCGGGTGGACTTCTGGGGTGTTGGGAGGGGGCACCGGCAAGTCTGGGACTGCAGAGAAATGAGAGAAGCTGAGGGGAACCCGTCTTTCCTCACTGCCCCACCAGTCTCTTTCTATCCACTGCATTCCCCAAGGCCTTTCTCTTTCTTACCCTTCTATGGCCCAAGCCTGCTTTGGGTCAAACTCTGGCCTATCTTTTCCACACTAGCGCACCCTTCTAATGGAGGGCTTCCAGGGTGGACTGCACACAGCAGGGTCCCCACCCCCTCTCTGGCCAACAGTCTTCCTTGCTGGAGTTAAGACCTATTCAAGGGCACTGTGCAGGGCCTCATCCCCACCTGGACCATCTCTGTTGACCTCAGACCAGGATGGAGCTCTCTCTAGCCAGCCACTTCCCCACAGGGAACAGCTGGACCATGGAGAGGAATTGGCAGTCTCTCTCTTCCTGGGGCATCTTCCTTCTCCTATCCTATCATCCCGTTTCCAAGTTGTATCAGTGGGTCTCATTGCCCAGCCTAAAACACCTGTCATTGCTATTTGAAGAAACCATGGATGAGAAAAACTACCCAACTTCCCTAAGGCTTCTCTATAGGGGTGCTAGAGAAAGTCACAAAACAGGACAGGGGGGTGACATGTAAGTTCCCGGCCATCCCCTTTGCAGTGCACTTCATTCTGCATTCAAAAGTCCAACCAGCTTGCTCTGCTGTCCTCTTGTAGGCAAAGAGCTGTTTCACTCACTGCCTTTTCTCCATTGGCTCCTTGCCTAGTCCCCACTCCCTTCACGCTCTCTCAAGATGACCATAACCTCCAGGCCCCCAAATTCCATGGATGGGTCCTTGAAAACCTTTTTTTTTAAAAGGAAAATTTTGTTTTATTTAAAGTTTACACAGAATTAATAACAGCATTTCAAAACCCATAGGATTCTGTTAACCTTTTTCTATTCATTCATTCATTCATTATTATTATTATTACTTTTTTTAAATTAAATCATGGTTGTATACATAAATGCAATCACAATGTGCTGGTTTTATATACAATTTGAAATATTTTCATCGAACTGGTTGACATAGATTTCATTGCATTTTCTTTGTTATTGTGTACAGACATTTATATTCTACATTTAGTAAGTTTCACCTATACCCTTCTAAGATGCACCGTATGTGTGGACCTACCAATTACTCTCCCTCCACCCATCCTCCTCCCTCCCCTCCCTTGCCCCTTTCCTCGTATTCTTCTTAGCAAAGTATCCCAAGAATGGAAGAAAAAGTATCCAATGTACTCAGCCCTACTATGAGACTAATTGATAGCTTTGATATGAAAGCTATAACTCTATTATCTTGATATACAATTGGAAATACTATTTTTTTTTTTTGTGGAGACAGAGTCTCACTCTATCGCACTCGGTGGAGTACTGTAAAATCACAGCTCACAGCAACCTCCAGCTCTTCGGCTCAAGCGATTCTCTTGCCTCAGCCTCCCAAGTAGCTGGGACTACAGGCACCCACCACAGCACCCAGCTAATTTTTTTTTTTGATGCAGTTCGGCCAGGGCCAAGTTTGAACCCGCAACCCTCGGTATATGGGGTCGGCGCCCTACTCGCAAAGCCACAGGCGCCGCCCCCAATGTCTTTCAGAATAATACTACACTGAAAACCTACCACACAGATTGTATAAAACAGTGTTATAACTTGATCACAAAGAGCCTCTTTTCTTAGATTTTCTTCATGCATATTATATTTCAGGGTGCCTAATTTTTTGGAAGTGTATATAAATTATTGCCCATCTAATTTGGGAGTAAATTTCATACTGTTGATGTTCCAACAGCTTATCACTTTTCTCTTCACTAATCAATCTTTTTCTTTTTTAAACATACATGCAAATAAATTGTCTCTTTCAACTTGCGATTAGTCTGCGTGATTAACCATCTGCTTTACAGTAATGTTGGGAAGTGTTAGTGCTTGCTGCTTTCTCTTATGAATCCCCTGATATTTATTTAGACTTGAATTAAGATTAAATATTTTTTAACAGTTTATTTTATTGTCAAATGCTTTCTAATATTAATTAAGGTGTGTGTGTGTGTTTTTTTTTTTGAGACAGAGTCTCACTTTGTCATCCTCAGTAGAGTGCTGTGGTGTCACAGCTCACAGCAACCTCAAACTCTTGGGCTTAAGTGATTCTCTTGCCTCAGCCTCCCAAGTAGCTGGGACTACAGGTGCCTGCCACAGTGCCTGGCAATTTTTGGTTGTAGTTATCGTTGTTTGGCAGGCCCAGGTTGGATTTGAACACATTGGCTTTGGTGTATGCGGCTGGTGCCCTAGCCGTTGAGCTACAGGTTCTGAGCTAATTATGGTGTTTTCTAAAGTGTATTGTTAGAACAAATTTTTTTTGCATTCATGGCATTTTTAGACCTCTCCAGTCTGAATTTTCTGAAGTTGAATTAGGTTGTCCTCCAGTATCAATTCATCTGTATACAATAAGATTGCAATATAAATAAATGTGTTGCACCACTTTTTTATTTCTGTATAAATACTACAGTGCACTCGTAGACATTTATTTATACTCACATTGCTTCTGTTGCATATGAATCCTCTGATGTGAAGTCATACATAAGTAGTTACTTAAAATTCCATCATTATTTACACTTGTAGGATTTTTCTTTTTCTTTCTTTTTTTTTAAGCTTGCTAGGACTTTTTTTTCCTTTTTAAAATTGAATCATGACTGTGTGCATTAATGCATTTATGGGGTATAATGTGTTAATTTTATATACAATTTGGAATGCTTACATCAAACTGGTTAACATAGCCTCACCCCTCTTACTTGTTGTGTTATGACATTTATACTCTACTCTTAATAGATTTGATGTACCCTTGCATTATGCACAATAGGTGAGGTCTTACTGATTACCCTCCCTCCACCCAGCTTCCCCCTGCGCTCCCCCATCCCTTCTCCTCCTTTCCTTCCCTCCTTCATTCTGAGCTATAGTTGTGTTTTATCATTCGTATGAAAGTGTGAGGTGATTATATATTGGTTTCAAAATAGTACTGAGTACATTGGATACTTTTCTTCCAATCTTGATATACTGTAATAAGGAGAATATGTTCCAGCTCCATCCATGTAAACATAAAGGAGGTAAAGTCTCCATCTTTTTTATGACTGTATAATATTCTGTGGTACACATAAAACCACACTTTGTTAATCCATTCATGGGTTGATAGGCACTTGGGCTGCTTTCATAACCAAATTCTGTCAAGTACAGTGATATAAGAGCATTGGGCAAAGGCTTTGCCATATTATTCACGTGTGTGTGATTTCTCTGATATGATTGTTTCTTTGAGAAAGAGTCTCACTCAGTTGCACTGGGTAGAGTACTGTGGTGTTGTGATAGCTCACAGTGAGCTCAAATGCTTGGGTTCAAGTGATCCTCTTGCTTTAGCTTCCCAAGTAGCTGGGACTATAGGTGCTCACCGTGACGCCTGGAAAAATAATTTTTTTTTTTTTTTGCATTTTTTGGCTGGGGCCAGGTTTGAAACTGCCACCTCCAATATATGGGGCCGGCACCTTACTCCTTTGAGACACAAATACCACTCCAGAAAAATAATTTTTACTATTTTTACTAGAAACAGGATCTTGCTCTTACTCAGGCTGGTCTTGAACTCCTGAGTTCAAGCAGTCTACCCTCTTCAGCCTCCCAGAAGTGCTAGGATTACAGGTGTGAGCCACTGAACCTGGCCAGTTGATAGGAATTTTTCTTTTATGTTTATAAAGGTACTTGCACAGGTTGAACACTTTGCCACATATTTTACATTTATAGTGTTACTCTCCAGTATGAATTTTCTCATGTGCAGTAAGGCTTGAACACTAAAGAAAATGCGGTGAAGGCTATGTTAACCAGTTTTAGGAAAGTATTTCAAATTGTATATAAAACCAGCACATTGTACCCCATAATTGCATTGATGTACACAGCTATAATTTAATAAAAAAAATAAAAGCTTTGCCACATTGTGCACATTTTTAGATTTTCTCTGTGGTGTGAATTATCTTGTGATGGGTAAGGACTGAGGACTGGTGAAAGACTTTGCCACATTCTTCACATTTGTAGGGTTTCTCTTTAGTATGAATTCTTTTATGTGTATTAAGGATTGAGCACTTGTTAAAAGCTTTGCCACAATCTTTACATTTGGATGGTTTCTCTCCAGTATGAATAATTTTATGTGCACTAAGATGTGAGCACTGGCAAAAGGCTTTGCTACAGTCTTCACATTTGTGCAGCTTCTCTCCAGTGTGAATTCTCTGTGTAAGGTTTGAACAGTGGTTAAGGACTTTGCCACATTCTTTACATTTGTAGGGTTTCTCTCCAGTATGAATAATCTTATGTTCAGTAAGGTTTGAATGCTTATTAAAAGCTTTGCCACCTTCTTCACATTTATAAGGTCTCTCTCTAGTATAACTTACCTCATGATAAGAAAAGCTTGCACAAGATTTAAAGATTTTGCCACAGCCTTTACATTTGTAATGTTCCCCTCTAATATGAATTCTTTTATGTTTAGTGAAGTATGAACATTTATTAATGGCTTTTTCACATTCTTTACAGTTGAAAGTTTTCTCTTCAGGGTGCAGGGTATCATATATATATATATATGTAAATTTTTTTTGTAGAGACAAAGTCTCACTTTATTGCCCTCGGTAGAGTGCCATGGCATCACAGCTCTCTTCAAGAATGGAAGAAAAAGTATCCAATGTACTCAGCCCTAATATGAAGCTAATTTATAGCTTTCATATGAAGGCTAAAACCCAATTATAGCACAGGAATACAGGGATGGGGAAAGGGAGGGGAGGGGTGGG
>CAUYON010049182.1:0-42250 GCA_963573935.1 Arctocebus calabarensis
GCTAATAGGCTTGCAGAAGTTAGTTCAAATTGAACATGATTTATCATGGTAAGACACTGGCATTTTATGTACAAAGGCATTGAGAGCTCTTAAGAAGTTCTAAAGAGATATGGAAGAAAAAGTCTCCAATGTACTCAGCCCTACTATGAAGCTAATTTATAGCTTTCATATGAAAGCTAAAACCCAATTATAGCACAAGAATATGGGGAAAAGGGCAAGGGAGGGGAGGGGAGGGGAGGGGGGAGGCTGGGTGGAGGGAGGGCGATTGGTGGGATCACACCTACGGTGCATCTTAGAAGGGTACAGGTGAAACTTACTAAATGCAGAATATAAATGTCTTCATATAGTGATTAAGAAAATGCCATGAAGGCTATGTTGAACAGTTCGATGAAAATATTTCAGATTGTATGTGAAGTCAGCACATTGTGCCCCATGATTGCATTAATGTACACATATGATTTAATAAAAATAAAAAAAAAAGTTCTAAAGAGATGAACCATGTACGAATGATAACCTGAAAAGTAACTGGATGATGAAATGATAGGACTGTGGGGGTGGAACACAATTGTAAGAGGGGCTTTACCTTAGAAATGCAATAAGTTTAACATAGTTCTTTGTACCCTCAATGAATCCCAGACCATGGTAGCCAAGTCAAAAAAAGAATGAAATGATAGGACTGGAGGAGACATGGAATAAGAGTGGAGGACCAGAGTCCTGGCAATAGGGTTGGAAAGGGAAGGGTAGATTGCAAGAGAGAATGAGGGAGGGAGGGAGGCTTAGTCAAAGGGAAACGGCGGCTGATTGGAGAAGGTGAGGTAAAAGAGGGTATCCAAGAACACCCTCAATTCTGGGTTACTGGCCTAGGATAATTCTCAGTTTGGGGTTACCAGATGTGAGTGGTATCTTAAATTGAGATGGGAATAAAAAGAGTAAGAAAAGTGGAAATGGTGACAGGTTTAGTATAGATATTTTGAATTTGAGATGTTCGTGGGATATCTATGTGGATATGTTAAAAGACAATAGGAAATCAATAACTGGATCTGAGGAGAGAGACATGAATTAACACTAGTGAGCTGAGAGCTAGTAGAGTAATATTGGCACTTAAAATCACTGTGATAATATAATTGCTGGGCTGAGGCAGGAAAAGGGCAACTTCATGTCAAAACTAAGAAAGGGTAAGGACCAGGGAAAGTAGAGAATCAAGGGAGAGAAGTTGCACAGAAGGCAGGGGAGGAGAGAATTTGTTGTATTTGTTTATTGCTAAAGTTAACAAACAATAAAAATAAGTATATTTTCATAATTATAACAAATGTGGCTTATTATTTCAAAATATATAAATATATTATAAATAGGGTCCCTTCTTCCTCTTTCATACCTATATATGAGAAGTTTTCTCTCTGTTGCCTGGGCTAGAATGCAGTGGTGTCACACTCCCCTAATTTTTCAATTTTTCTTTCTTTCTTTGAGAAGCTGGGACTACAACCACACACCAACTCCTTTTTCCTTTTTCCTTTCCTTTCCTTTCCCTTTCTTTCTTTCTTTCTTTCTCTCTCTCTCTCTTTCTTTTTCTTTCTTTCTTTCTTTCTTTTCTCTCTCTCTCTCTCTTTCTTTTGTATAGATGGGGTCTTTCTGTATCGCTTAACCTTGAATATTCTTTTATAAAGGACATACAACATCTTAGAATGAAAAGCTATCAGGTCAACTCTAAATCAATGAGAGGGAGTTTTCTTTACTTTTGGTTCTGCTATTTCAATGAGCTAATTGTTAGAGGAAAACTTTGTATGTATAAAATTAGGTTTATACAATAATTATCCCTACTTTTAATCAAATTTTAGGCTTCATTTCCTGAATTTGAAATAAAACACTGTAAAATTATTCTTTATAACATATATAATACTAACTTTACCTTAGATCTTACAAAAAGCATTGAGTATTGATGTATGAAGAAAGAGCAACAATAATTTACCTCAATACCCATTTCTCCAGGAGGTCCAACTTCACCTTGGTGTCCTCGTGGTCCCTATGTTAAAACAGAGTTTAAGAGATGAGAATCAAAGTTTACCCCATTTTAATGAATGCTGCATCTAGTTCTGGAATTTATAATATGACATATACTTACATAATACATTCATTAATGTATTATGCTATGTGTGTAAACAAAATTATGTCTTTAGTTGATTCATCTGTGTTTGTTTATGCATAGCATCAACCTTTGCTTAGATTCAAAAGGAAATAAAGATACACCATTCATTCTTCCATTCCCTAATTCACTCATTCATTCAACAAATATTTATCAAGCACCCAATAAGTATCATATATTGTGCGAAGTGCTTTCACAAGTTATCTTACTCTATGAGTATAATGTAGCCATACATCTACTTAATATTTTAGCAAATATATGACAAACAAAATATTTTAAGGAGTAAATATATGATCTTTTCTACTGTCTCTATAGTTTTGCCTTTTCCAGAATGTCATCTAGGTGGAATCATACACTACGTAGCTTTTTCAGCCTGGCTTCTTCAACTTAGTTGTATGTATTTAAAGTTCCTCTATAAATGTTTATGGCTTGTTCGCGAATTTTTCTTGTGAATAATATTCCATGGTATGGGTGTACCATGGTTTATCCATTTACTCATTGAAGGACATTGTCTTAATTTGTTCAGGCTGCTATAACAAGATACCATTCATTGATAGCTTATAAACAACAGCAATGGATTTCTCATTTTTCTGAAGGCTGGGAAGTCTAAGATCAAAGTCCTGGCAGGTTTGGTGTCTGGGGAGGGCCCACCTTCTGCTTCACAGATGGTACCTGCCAGCTGTGCCCTCACATGGTAAAGTAGGTGAGCTGGCACTCTTGGGCATCTTTTATAAGGACACACTAATCATAGCCTTAGAGCTGTGTCCTGATCAGCTTCCAAAGAACCTACCTCCTAATGCCATAACTTTAGGTATTAGAAGTTCAATACATGGATTTTGGGAGGATATGGAAAACATGTTGGGTGTTTCAAATTTTTGGCAGCTATGAACAAAGATGTTATAAACATTCATGGGCAGGTTTTTGTGTGACATGAGTTCTCCACCTATTGGGTTAACACCAAGGAGTGTGATTTACCAGTTGACATGGTAAAAATATGCTTAGCTTTGTAAAAAAGTGCCAAACTGTCTTCCAAAGTTGCTGCACATCTTCACTGGCATTTGGTGTTGTCTGAGTTTTGGACTTTGGCCATTTTAGTAGGTACATAAAGTTATCTCATTGTTGTTTTAATTTGCATTTGCCCAATGACACATTATGTTTTAGCATATTCACTTTTTTTTTTATAGAGACAGAGTCTCACTTTATCACCCTCGGTAGAGTGCTGTGGTATCACAGCTCATAGGAACCTCCATCTCCTGGGCTTAGGCAATTCTCTTTTCTCAGCCTTCTGAGTAGCTGGGACTACAGGTGCCCGCCACTACGCCCAGCTATTTTTTGTTGCAGTTTGGCCAGGGCGGAGTTCAAACCCACCACCTTCGGTATAGAAGGTCAGTGTCCCACCCACTGAGCCACAGATACTGCCCTGTTTTAGCATATATTTATATACGTCTATATCATTTCTATCTTTCCTTTTATGTGATGTCTGTTCAGATGTTTTGCCCACAATGTAATTTAAAAAAAAAACTGTTTGTTTTCCTTTCCTTCTTTCTTTATTAGACATGGTTCTCACTCTGTGGCCCAGACTGGAGTGGAAAAGCCCAATCATAGCTCACCATAACATGAGTTCAAGCAATCCTTCCACCTTAGCCTCCTAAATAGCTAGGACTTCAGGTGCATGCCACATGCCTGGATAATTTTTTTGATTGTAGAGATGAGTTCTCACTATGTTGCCTAGGCTGCTCTTGAACCCTGGCCTCAAGCAATCCTCCTCCTTAGCATCCCAAAGTGCTGGAATTACAGGAATGAGGTACCATGCCCAGACTATTGTTTTTTACACATTCTTTCTATATGTTGGATATAAGTGTTTTATTACGGGTGTGTTTTGAAAATATTTTCTCCGAGTCTATACCTTGTCTTTTCATTCTCTTAAGTGTCTTTTGCAATGTAGACATTTTTAATGTTAATAAAGTCAAACTTATTGATTTTTTTCTTTCATAGACAGTGCTTTGGTGTGACAGCTAAAAATTTTTCACCAAATGTAAGGTCACTCAGATTTTCTCCGATTTTCTAGGATTTTTGTAGATTGCATTTTATAGTTATGTATATAGTTCATTTTGAGTTTTTTGTTTTTATTTATGTATGTATTTTTGGTGTAAGGTGTAAGCTCTATGTCTATATTCATTTTTTTGCATGTGGTATCTATTTGTTCCAGCATCATTTGTTCAAAAGACCATCCATAGTATTGTCATTGCTCTTCTTTCAGATTACATGACTATATTTGTGTCTATATGGTATACATATTGTGAATAACAGAGATTATATCTGTTTTTATTTCTATGCTCCCTATTCTGTTCCAGCGATCCACAGTTGATCCTAGAACAACATGGGGGTAAAGGGTGCCAAACTTCTGCATAGATGAAAATCTGCATATAACTTTTGACTCTCCCACAACTTAATGACTGATGGCCTCCTGTTGACCAGAAGCCTTAGATAACACAAGCCATCAATTAACACATATTTCATAAATTAAAAAAAATTATATATTATATTCTTACAATAAAGTAAGCTAGAGAAAGAAAAGAAAATGTTACTTAGAAAATCATAAGAAAGCAAAAATATATTTACTATTACTTAAGTGGAAGTGGGCCATCAAAAAGGTCTTCATCCTCATTGTCTTCACACTGAGTAAGCTGAGGAAGAGGAGGAAGAGGAGGGGTTGGTCTTGCTGTCTTGGGGTGGCAGAAGTGGAAGAAAATCCATGTATAAGCAGAAGTTTGCACTTCAAACCTCTGTTGTTCAAGGGTCAACCGTATTTTGTCTATTTTTTTTTTTTTGCCAATATCGTACTGTCTTGATTACTGTAGCTTTATTATTATGTAAATCTTGAAGTCAAGTAGTGTCAGTCCTACAAGTTTGTTCTTTAATATTGTTTTGGCCATCCTAGGTCTTTTGCCTTTCCATATGGACTTTAGAATCTGTAAATATCTACTAAGTAACTTGCTGAGATTTGATTAGAACTGCATTGAATTGATAGATCAAATTGTGAAGAACTGATATCCTATATAATATTGAGGCTTCCTATCCATGAACATGGAATATCTTTCTATCCATTTAGATTTTTAATTTCATTGAACAAAGTTTTATAGTTTTCCTCATATAGATCTTATACTTATTTTGTTGCATTTATACCTATTTATTTCTTTCTCTTTTGGTGCTAATGTAAATGATATGCTTTTCATTTTAAATTACAATTATTTATTGCTGGTAATATCAGAAAGCAATCGACTTATAAATTAACTGGTATCCTTTTATGCTGCAACCTTGTTATAATTGCTTATTAGTTCCAAAAGTTTTTAAAAATATATTTTTGGGGGACTTCTTACATAGACAATTATGTTGCTTACAAACAAAGATAGCTTTACTTCTTCCTTCCAAATCTGTGTAATTTTTATTTCTTTTTATTATTTTACAACATTAGATAGGACTTCCAATCCAATCCTAAGCATGCTTAAAAAAGAGAACATCCTTTCCTTGATTACTTGTGCTTAAGGGGAAAGTATCTAATTTCTTATCACTGTTAAATATGATGTTGCCTATAAGGATTTAAAAAGATATATTTTTTATAAAGCTGAGGGAGCTTTCCTCTATTCTAAATTTGCTGAGAGTCCTCATCATGAATAAATGTTGGATTTTGTGAAGCGATTTTTCTCCATCTTTTTATTTCATATTTTCTTTTTTAGTCTTTTGAGGGGATGGATTATATTAAGGGATATTCTGATATTAAAACAGCCTTGCAAATTTGGAATAAATTCCACTTAGGTCTCATACACAATTCTGTTTATGTATTGTTGGATTCAATTTGCTAAAATTATGTTGGAGTTTTTTACATCTATGTTTATGAACATATTGTTCTGTAATTTTTTTTTCATGTAATGTGTTTGTCTGGTTTTGGTATTTGAATACTTCGGTCCTCAGAGAATGTGTTAGGAAGTGTTCTACTGGAACAGATTGTGGAGAAATGGCAGCATTTCCTTAAATGTTTTATAGAATTCACCAATGAAATCATCTGGGCTCAGTATTTTCTGTTTTAGAAGGTTATTAATGATTGATTCTATTTCTTTAACCATTAAAGGCCTGTTGAGATGATAAATATTTGTCTTTATTAGAATTTTTGCAGAATATGTCTTTCAAAGAATGGATCCATATCATCTGAGTTATCAAATTTATGGACAAAGAGTTCTTCATGGTATTAATTTATTATCTTTTTGATGTCCATGAGATCAGTAATAATGAACTCTCTTTCACTTCTGATATTAGTAATTTGTGTTTCTTTTTCTTTTTTCCTACTGTTGTTATCCTTGCCAGGGATTGAGCAATTTTATTGATGCTTCAAAAGAACCAGCTTTGGTTTCCTTGATTTTCTCTATTATTTTTCTGTTTTCAATTTCAATGATTTCTGCTCTGATTTTTATTTTTTACTGCTTCCTCTGTATTTAATTTGCTTTTCTTTTTCTGTTTTTCTAATATGGAAGCTTAGATTATTAATTTGAGAACTTCTTTCCTAAGTTTGTATTCAAAGCTATAATTTTCCTCTACGAACTGCATTTCACAAGTTTTGATAAGTTATATTTCATTTAGTTCAAAATACTTTTTCATTTCTCCTGAAACAGCTTCTTTGACCAAAATGTTATGTAGAAGAGTGATGTTTATTCTCTAAATGTTTGGGATTTTTCCAATCATGTTTCTGTTATTTATTTTTCATTTAATTCCATTTTGGTTTGAGAGAAGACATCATATGATGTCTATTTTTATGCTATCTTTGTTAAGGTGTGTTTATGGCCCAGAATGTGGTCTTTCACAGTAAACATTCCATGTGAGCTTCAGAAGAATGTGTATCCTGCTGATTTTGGATAAAGTCTTTTATAAATGTCAATCAGATCCAGTTGACTGAAAGTACTGACCAACACTACTTATTTTTTGCCTGCTATATCTCTCCATCAATAATAGAGAGGTAGTAATATCTCCAAATATTGTAGTAAACTCTTATTATTATCCTTGGAGTTCTAGCAGCTTTTCCTTCATGCATTTTGATGCTTTGTTTTTAAGTGGATGCACATTAAATGTTCTTATATCTCCTTGGAGAAATGGTCTATTATCATTATGTAATGTCTCTTTTTACCCTGATAATTTTCTTGGCTCTGAAGTCTGCTGTTTCTAAAATTAATATAACCATTCCAAACTTTCCTTAGATTAGTGTTAGCATGGTATGTTTTCCTCCATCCTATTATTTTTAATATATTAGTATCTGTATATTTAAAGTAGGTTTCTTGAAGACAAGACACATTTGGGTCTTTTTTTTTTTTTAATCTGCTCTGTCATTCTCTAACTCTTACTTGGTGCATTTAGATGATATTTAATGTGACTATTGATAGAGTTGGGTTAGTATGTGCACACATGGTATCTACCATATTTCTTAGTTTTCTTTTAGGTGCCCTTATTTATATCTCCTTCTCCTCTTCTTCTGGATTGTTTTTTGCTTTTTTTTGCCATGTTTTAATTAAGCTGTCATGATTCTTCTCTTTTAGTATACTGTTTTTTTTTAACACCTTTCTTAATGGTTGCTCTTTGAGTTTGCAATATATATTTACAATTACTCCAAGTTCGTTTTTGAATAACACTAGTTCATCTCATGGATAGTGCCAATAATTTATAACAATTCCTTGCACCCCCAGTGGGGTATGGAAGAAAACAGAAAGAGAAAAGTCGAAAATGAAAACAAGAGGAAGAGATAATAAGTTTTAGATTAGTAGGAAAATAGGAAAAAAAAACCAATTCTTCCCTCTTATCCTTTATGACATTGCTTTCATTCATTTCACTTATCCATAAACTATAATACCAAATATATTTTTGCTATTATTATTTTGTACAAATGGTCTGTTAGATTAAGAGCAAAAAATTTTTATTTTTCTTCATTTATTTCTTCTCTAATACTCTTCCTTCCTTCTCTCTGAAGAATTTTAACTTTCTTGCTGGTCTACTAGTGACAAATTCCTTCCATCTGTGTTGAGAAAGACTTTCTCTTTCACTTTTAAATCCCAGTTCAATAATTCTAAAATTTCTGCCATATCTGTCTGTTTCTGATAATTTATCTATGCAGACTATTTTTTTTTCTTTTAGCCTGGCTTGCAATTTCTTTTTGTAAGCCAGACATGATGTATAACATAAAAGGAACTAAGGAGAGGTGAACAGACTTTTAACATGAGATTTTATATTATCTGGCTAAGGGTTAGGATGTGTTTACTGTTTGTTGTAGCTGTGATGTTTGAAGCTAAATTTCCTCTTGTGGCATTGTTTTTGACTCCTCTATTTTCTTTAGGCTTTCCTAGCAGTCTTTCAGTGGAATTGGAGGCTGCAGTTATTTCAGCTATAATCTCCTGTGATTATAGGGCAGCCCTATTGATGTGGTGGTAATGTCTAGGGGTAAAGGAAAGATTCTATGGTCCCAACATTAGAAGTATTTTTTGCAACTATATTTGTAAGTTAAATTCATCTTCAATGTTTTGTGGTTGCTATTTTTGTCTGAATTTCTCATTAGCAAAATTCTACAAAGAAGCTGATACAGGGTCCTCTTTTATCTTTTTTTCCCCTAAGAATGTCACTATTTTGAATATCTTCATAAGTAACTTAATGGTGAACTGTATGAGGTTTTAGTTAACTTTTTTTTTCTTTATTTCAGGTTACTGTGAGGGTACAAATAACCAAGTCACAGTATTTGAATTTGTCAGGAAGAGTCTCTCTTGTAGTCATGTCCCACACCCCAAAGATGTGCCATACACCCTCATTGTGCCCTTTAAGTGGGAGCTTAATTAACTTTAGTTAAATTGAGAATCCTATGAATTCTTTTGAGGTAAATGGAAGCAATTTCTGGTACTTAGCTAATAAAGAGTAGCTAAAAAAGAAAACTCTTCAAATTACACAGGATATTATTAAGCAAGCTTTAGAAAAAGTTAAACTTTTTTTTTTTTTGAGACAGACCCTCAAAAGCTGTCACCCTGGATAGAGTGCTATGGCATCACAGCTCATAGCAACCCTCAATTCCTGAGCTCAAGCGAGTCTCCTGCCTCCACCTCCCAAGTAGCTGGGACCACAGGTACCTGCCACAATGCCCAGCCATTTTTTGGTTGCAGCAGTCATTGTTGTTTGGTAGGCCCAGGCTGGATTTGAACCCACCAGCTCAGGTGTACATGGCTGGTGCCTTAGCCTGTTGAGCCACTGGCACTGAACCTAGAAAAAATTAATTTTTAAGAGCATAGCATTCGTCTTCTTCCCTCTTTAAAAGTAGTTTCAATACTTAGAAATATCAATAGCATTTATATAGGTCAGGAGATGTTTTTTCAACTCAAATCTTTGAAATGAAAGAACAAAAGAATAAATGATAGAAAGAACAAATTCCACCATTTTCCTCTTATTTAAGGTCATTATGTACAGTTGTGTGACTTGTACACTGCAGAAAATTAGGGTCATTACTTGTATCAGTTTTGCATTGATTGAACATTTTCTTTTCTTCCTTCTTTGTGTATGTGGTGAACATCTAGATCAAGGGTTGGCAAACTTTTTTTTAAAGGGTCAGATAGAGGGCTGGGTGTGGTGGCTCACGCCTGTAGTCCTGGCACTGTGGGGCGCTGAGGCAGGTGGATTGTATGAACTCATGAGTTCAAGACCAGCCTGAGCAAGAATGAGACACCATCTCTGAAAAATAACCCGCATCATGGTGGGTGTCTGTGGTCCTAGCTACTCAGGAGGCTAAGTCAAGTGAATTGCTTGCACCCAGGAGTTTGAGGTTACTGTGAGTTATGACACCATGGCACTCTACCCAGGGTGACAAAGTGAAACTCTGTCTCAATAAATGAATGAATGAATAAATAAATAAATAAAATTTAAAAAATAAAGGGCCAGATAGTATTTTAGGCTTGTGGGTCATATGCTTTCTTGTCAAAACTACTCAACTTTGCTGTTATGCTATGAAAACGGCCATACATATGTAAGTAAATGGTTGCAGCTGTGCTTCAATAAAACTTGATTTATAAAAGCAGGTGACTGGATGGAAGGCTGTGGTTTGCCTCTCTTTCATAAATTTATGACCACATACTTCTAAAGGACTTTGATATTGCCATGAAGATTTTAAGATGAGTTACGGTCATGGCTGAAACTCCTAATTTATATATCTGATTTTCATCTTATCTCTCAGTATCCTCTGCAGTTTCATTGTTTTCCACCAAATATTTTGTTAATCTTGTAATTCTTCATGCCTCAGCCTTATGTCATTGTATTTTCTTACTTCTATGTTCTCTTCATAGGGAATGGCTCATACACACACACACACATATCTATATACACACACACACACAAATACACACACATATATATATGTATGTAATTTGAGACAGAGTCTCACTATGTTGCCCTGGGTAGAATGCCATGGCATCATAGCTTATAGCAAGCTCTAACCGTTGGGCTTAAGTGGTTCTCTTGCCCCAGCCTCCCTAGTAGTTGGGATTACAGGCACCCACCACAACACCTGGCTATTTTTTTGTTATAGTTGTCATTGTTGTTTAGCAGGTGTGAGCCAGGCTCGTACCCACGAGCCCCAGTATATGTGGCTGGTGCCTTAACCACTGAGCTACGGGTGCCGAGCCTGGCTCCAATATTTTTAATGGCAGGGCTTTCACTTCTGGGAATCCAGATGCCATCTCCAAATTTCTCAAACACCTTGAATTCATAGAGTGAAACTAAATTTATAATTATCCATTCTCAAACTGACTGATTTTCCCAGTTTTAGTGAATGATATTATCATCTCTTTAATATGATGAACCAGAAATTCAGAAATTATAAAATCAATAGTATCTCTATCTCCTATTGATTTTATCCCCCTTTGAATCTTTTAACCTGTCTACTTCTTTTCTTTGCCAAGGGAAACAGGTTCCACCATCTGTTACCTAAAATATTGCAACAGAGAGCTGTTCTTAGCTCCTTCCATTTGTGATTTGACTGATATTTACAAAACAATAATCTGATTAGAAAACTAGCTCCACTCCTTTAATGACATCCCTTTGTTCTAAGGATAAAAACAGAAATCCTTGGGAATAGAGCTCATGACACTGTATGTGTTTTGTCACCTGCCACCCGTTCATCCTCATCTTGCACTTACTTTCCACCTGACTCGATGCCATATCACGCTAGGCTTCTCTAGGTCTTCAGGTAAACATGTCGTCTGCCTCCCAGCTCATGATTTCTTTCTGGAAAGACTGTTTCTCATTTTTAACCAACTAACAACTAATCGGATAACGTCTCAAATATTTCCCCCCTGGAGAAGTTTTCACTAACTCCCAGATTAGGACAGTTTCTCTGCAATACATCTTCTTAGAACTGAACTCCTACACTTTACAGTAATTATCTCAAGTTATAATTATCCATTTATATTGTCTTCATTTAATCAATGTCTACTTTTATCATCAGATTGAGAACTCCATGCCTACTACATCCCAAGTGCAGATTTTTTATTTTTTTTTTTTGAGACAGAACCTCAAGCTGTCACCCTGGACAGAGTGCTGTGGCATCCCAGCTCACAGCAACCTCCAATTCCTGGGCTCAAGCGAGTCTCCTGCCTCTGCCTCCCAAGTAGCTGGGACTACAGGTGCCCGCCACAACGCCCGGCCATTTTTTTTTTTTGTTTCAGCTGTCATTGTTGTTTGGCGGGCCCGGGCTGGATTGGATACCCGTATACCGAGCTCAGGTATACGTGGCTGGCGCCTTAGCCCGTGGAGCCACAGGTGCCGAGCCATCCCAAGTGCAGATTTTTAATAAATATATGTTGACTGACTGAATGAATAGTCCCTATCAAAATCCAGATGCTTGCATTGCACCTGACCAGTTTTACATCTTGTCTGAACAAAAGATACAACTTTTGGGGTGCTGACTGTAGAAAGGCTAAAGTCCTCTTTTTTTTTTTGAAAGATTGCATGTATAAGTATGTTTCAATATCTCTTCTATGCAATTTTCTTCTGTTCTTTTCTATGAATAGGCCAGGCAGCTCAAATACATAAAACAAACATATTATAATCTATTATAAATTGATGTATATTTTATGTACCAGTCCCACTCACCTTATGACTTGCATGTTACTTTTTGGGTGCTGTTAAGACATGTAGTCATTTATAGCTACCTAGAAAGTCTCTTCTTGTGTAAATCCTAAGATATCATCTAGGCTTTTGCCATAACACTGACACACTTATCTATCCTTAAATGTCTTCTTTAATAATACTCAATTAGTTTTCATTCCATTTCACTTCATGTTACATTACCTCACAGCTTAATGACTATGCCTCAGGGTAAATGACCTTTTGTCAATTTAACTTAACAAACACACATTAAGCAGATTTAATATGCCCGACATTGTACCAAGAAAAGGAATGGCAAAGATAAAAGAAATGATCTCTGACTTTAAGGAGGTAATAGACTTTTTCGGTAAACCAGATATTTAAGTAAATAACACTGAAGATAGTTGTATTATTTTAGGTGAAATAAATGTCCGAATTGGGATGGGAAGTTAAAACACAAAACAGAGAGAAGACCAAGATGGATACAGCTGAATAAAATCAACACCACATCTAACATAGTTTATTTGAAAACAATACATATTTCAAATCTTTACTTATTGTTTGGATAACTTATACCATAGTCGTGCATCCTCAAACTTTTTAAACAGGGGGCCAATTCACTCTCCCTCTGACTGTTGGAGGGCTGGACTATAGTTTAAAAAAAAACTATGAACAAATTCCTGCACATATCTTATTTTGCACACTGCACATATCTTATTTTGAAGTAAAAAGCAAAACGGGAACAAACACAATTCACACCAACGCATGTGGCCCACAGGCTGTAGTTTGAGGACCCCTGCCATAGGCTAAATATACTTATATAAATGAGAAAAAAGGTCTGGCAAGAATAGTTCTTTGACTGTTAGAATTTTCCACGTGTTAATATCTAAATGAATTATGCAAAGGTCATTTGTAAACCTTTATGTCAACTGATGATAAAATCAACCTAGTGCTCTGAAAGACTATATTGTATTACAAATCTAAGAAGCACATTACAGCATATTACATTTGACACCATTAACCAGAAGAAAGACTTCAATGGCAAGAAAGAATAAATTGTAAGAAAGTAGGTATGACCGGGTCTTTCCTTTTCACAATCCATTTTCCATGGAAACTCTATATTCAATCCTATTTATGAAATTGTGGTGTAAGTTTTTGTATTATTGATGTAACAGCATTTCTGTCATGTTTGTACCTTTTGGCCCATCAGATGTAGAGTTTGGCTTCTCTATATGGTCCTTTATTATAGAATTGGCCTCATAAGTGTGATCGTGTGTGTGTGGCAATGTAATAATTATAAGAACAGCAAGCCATTCACAAGGAGAATTTCTGAGATTCAATAAAACAGAGTTTTCTTTGTTGAAGAAAGTTTTAACAGTTCCAGAAGAACAGTACTATATTTGACTATATGAAACCACAAAGGCACTAGGAACTATATTACAGCAAAATTTTCATTCTCTATAATTAGTCCATGTTGTCTATGATAAATACTGCTTTCTAATACATACCAGCACAGGCACAGCACTGCAATAATAATGGAAAGGTGAATGTACATATGAGAAAAATGCAATTAGAAACGTGTAAGATAAACTTACTGGCTCTCCTGCAAGTCCCCTGTCTCCTGTACTTCCAGGGGGTCCCTGTAAACCCTAGACAAATAAAGGCAAAACTTGTAGACAAAGTGATGTTTGAAAATGTTTTAGTCAGCTTCCTCATCTTAGCTTTCCTTACAGATACTTTCACTTAATTTTTCTGTCCATCTCTATTCTAATTTTTGTGTGTGTGGTAAAGTATACATAACATACAATTTATACTTTTAATCATTTTCAAGTGTACGATTACATGGATGAAGTACACTCACGAGGTGTGCAACCATCAGGCCTCTCCACCTTTTTATCTTTCCAAACTGAAACTCCGTACCCATTAAACACTGATTTCCCATTGCCCTTTTTCCTTATTTTCTGGTAACCATCATTCTATTTTCTGTCTCTATGAATTTGATGGCCATAAATACCTCATGTGAGTGGGTATACACTACCCGCTTTCTTGTGACTGGCCTATCACATATTGTGTTGGAGGTTCATCTCTGCTGTAGCAGGTGCTAGAACGTCCTTCCTCCTTAGGGCTGAGTAACATTCCACCGTCTGTCTACCACCCACTTCCTTCATCTGTCACTGCACACTGTGCTGCTTCCACCTTTCAGCTATTGTGAATAAGGCAGCCGTGAACATGGCTGTGCAGCTCTCTGACTCCCCACTTCCATTCATTTGGGTACATGCCTAGAAGCGGATCAGGTGGTACCATGTAATTCTCTGTTTAACTTCTTGAAGGACCGTCAAACTGTTTTTCCACAGCGGCCCTCCCGTTTTATATTCATTCCAGCAATGCACAAGAGTTCTAACTTCTTGGTTCCAAAATATATACTTTTGAGGTTTTTTCCTTTAATAATTACACCCTAAAGTATATAAAACAGCATTCCATCATGGTTTGATTTTAAACTTCCCTCATGACTAGTGATGCTGAGCATCTTTTCATGTGCCTTTTGGCCATTTGTGTGTGTTCCTTGGGGAAATGTCTGTCCATGTCCATTGCTCATTTTTGTACTGGGTTGGGTTTTTTGTTGTTGTTGTTGTTCTTCAGCTGTAGAAGGTCTTCATTTCTACATTTATTTCTATATTTATTCCTCACTTCTATGCTGTGGCAAATAATTATACAGAATTATTTTAAATTTGAATTTCCTTGACTTATACTATTGATATAAAAAGAATTTTTTTCAAAAATAGTAATGTTCTTGTGATGTGTTAATAAGAATGACTTATACCCTAAAAACCTGATGAGACACAGGGTCTCAGACCCTAGATGACCAGAAATGACCTTATTGGACCTCCAATTTTCTTTTTCTCCTTCTTTTCGTCTTTACACCCACTACCATAACAGAGAGTCTTGGATACGATGTGTATTATAAAATGGTAATGAAAACTCAACCAAATTCCAAGTAGTCTCTGAGCCTTCCTTTCAAAGATTTGCTGAGCATTTAACTGTGTGTCAGACACTGGCAACTAGTGACAGTCTATGATTATTGCCCCTTTTGCAAGTTGCACCTTCTGTATTATTGACTTTGGGAAGACCGAAAACTATATTAGCTAATCACAATTACGATGTTACCTTTAAAACTATAAACTAAGAAAAAATAACATTAAATTGGAAGTAAAGATATTAAAAATTTTTAGTGACACATATCTTCTAAGTTATAATCATCAACCCTATGTTTAGTTACTCTGGTTAGAAAAAGAGAAATTCTGTAGCATTACGGACAATCATACGGTCAAGGCCCTGTTGCAGTCATGAAAATCCCAGGCTGTTCATTTGCTCCAGGCTTTTTAATTAAGAGACACAGTCAATATAAGGGGGAACCCTCTGTGCTCAGGATACTACCTGAAAATTACATCAAAAGTTCAAAACTTTACATATCTGTCCAATTTTAATGTAAAGTATTACATTAAAGTCTGGACATAATATTAAGCTTGATATGTATTTGTAATGCTGTTTGTAGCACATAAAAACTGTTTTGCAAAGTTATGAAACTATTTAAGTGACCGTCTAATTTTATTGAAGATGAAGAGGAAAAGCACAAGCTGGAACAAAATAAAAATTCTCTTTATGGCTTTTCAGATGCTACTAATGATAAATTGTTTATAGTAGAACTCCCTGCTCCATGACTTCAACTCAGTAATCAGGATAACGATGACCACTAGGATAATAATGCCTATTATGGTTATTATCTATTGAGAACCTGTGCCAAGAACATAATAAATACAATTGTCACAATTGTGAGAGATATCTCATTTAAAAAATAGGAAACATAGTAAATATCATTTGTCATAATCCTGAGAGATATCTCATTTTAAAAATAGGAATCTAAGGCTCAGAGAGGTCAATTAATTTGTACAGGATCAGAACAGCTAGGAAGTAGCAGAGCCAATATTTGAAAGGCAGTATTTCTGACTCTGAGATGATACAATGATATATTATATGCAGAGGAATACTGATAATATAAGAGTGGACTTCTCTTTTAGGTTTCTGATATTTTAGGCTTGACCATGGTCAACTATAATGCTGTTGTGGAAAACCACTGGCAGGGGGCAGCAGATTTCAGAAAGGAACAAGCAGATGGCGTGACATTGGTGACAATGACCATAGCAGCTAAAACATTTTCACCTTATCTTTCTCTGACTCCTCAACTGCCATCTATTTGTATTAAGGCTGTATCTAAGGTTATAAATTCATATGATATCTATACATACATGTGACAAATCAAAATGGCATCATTAAAAATTATGATTCTGGATGGAATTAAGTCCCCATACATTTAGGCTTACACGCTCATACATATGTAATGTCTTATGTTTATGTATATGTATATCTTTATGTTATATATATGTATATCTTTCTCTCATTAAACATTTTCCTCTTACTTTATGATGATAACCACAGAACTTATTGCTTCTTGAGGAAAAAAATGTCTAATTCTAGTAATAGTTTTCATGGTAGAAAAATATCCATCATTATAAAATGTTAAAAAACCTTTAGGGCAGTGTCCTGTAAAGCATAGACCCCAAATCCAAAGGCCTTAAAGCAAGGTTGAGTTAAAAGAAAATTAGGCAAGATGTCACCAAGAAGTAGTGCTGCGTTGGCTTTATTAATGCCCCGTTATATTTATATATCACACCATTTTATTTTGAAATGGGTTTTATAGAAAAACTATCACAACTATAGTGAAATAAGAGTGACAACTACAACTATAGTGAAATAAGAGTGAAAACTATCAGCACCAGTGTATAGAGAGATGCAAACAAAACCAAGAATGGGTAAGCAACTTGCCCAAATAAAACAATGACTAATGATTAAAGGAGGAAAAGAACTTGTATTCCCTTAGTCTAACATACTGAATCCTCAACAATAGTCGTATAAGAGAACCAAGCAGATGGAAGTAGTCATTTCATAATGTACACATATATCAAAATATCACATTGTGCCCTGCAAAGACAAATTTTACTTGTTAAAAAACCTCCTCAAACATTAAGTACATCCCCAAATCCCTTCCACAAAAAGTAGGATAAAAATTATTCATAGTCTGATTATTTTTTATAACTTACTGGTTTCCCTTGAACTCCTCTGTCTCCATGGTTTCCAGTCTTACCCTACACAAGAAAGAAAATGCTTGGATCAAGCAGCCTTCTCTCAAAACATTAATCGCACACCAAGAAAAACACAGAAGATTAGATTGAAAACGTTCACCTTTCACGTGAAACGTGTTATTACTTACAGTAAGACCAGGAGGCCCTCTTTTTCCTTGGTCTCCTTTTTCACCCTAACAAAGCACCAAGACCCAGTGAATTAACAAGAAGGTGAATGATGATCTTACACATGCTGGCTCATACTCACATACAAAAAATAAGACATGAGCTATGTAGTTCAATATTGAAAAGAAAACATTTCTGTGTATGTAGTAAAAACTTTACATGTATTTCATACATCAGATTAAAAGAAAATTTAGAATCCTACTTTTGTAAGGAGATACATAATTCCTTAGGCCAGTAGGAGAAACGATGCAATGAAATTTAATTGCGTCTGAAATGAGAAAATCAATGATTACCTTGGCACCTTGTATACCTTGTTCTCCTGAGAGACCGTCTGGTCCTCGTGATCCCTACAGGTAGAAAACATATTCTGCTGATAATTTGAAATGTTCTTTTTTTACTGTTAGGTGTCTTTACAGATGAAGACGCTGTCCTTCTTTGGTTGAAAAACTCATTCTGCTTGTTTTTATGCCCTGACCACAGAAAAGAAAACAGCTGGGTATGTGGCTGAATCTATTTATGTAGGAGAATCAAGACTTTGTTTTTACAATTTAATGTCAGATAGTAAATCAAATGAGCATACAAGAAGTTGATTCAGTTGTCGAGGTGGTTATAATATAGGTGTGATAGGTGAGTATATTTTTTTATTTTATCATCTGCTCAGCGATCTGCCAGGATATAATCTCAAAATAATGTTAAATGAACTAAAAAGTGGCTGGTTTGTTTGCCTAAACAATTTTCTTAGGTTTTGTATTTCTGGCAATGTGTTGTTCTCTTCATATTATAGAAATGAGAGCTGCTTTTATGATACCCACCATGTGCCAACTTGACAACAGTCGCTGGGAGATGATGGGGCGCAGAAAAGGTATAGAAGGGCCAGGCACAGTGGCTCACACCGTAAATCCTAGAACTCTGGGAGGCCAAGGTGGGTGGATTGTTCTGAACTCACAGGTTTGAGACCAGCCTGAGCTAGAGCGAGACCTTGTCTTTAAAAGTAGCCGGGTTTTGTGGCGGGTGCCTACACTAGCTATTCGGGAGGCTGAAGCAAGAGAATTGCTTGAGCCCAAGAGTTTAAGGTTGCTGTAGGCTGTGACATCACAGCACTCTACCAAGGGTGACAAATTGAGACTCTATCTCAAAAAAAAAAGGAAGGAAGAAAGAAAAGGTACAGAAAATACCATTGAAAATATTTGTGTAAATTTAAAACTTCTCAATCTTCATTCAATAATTAGTTCCAAAGAAGCATTAGTTGTGAAAGTCATTCTCTAATAAAATGACAGAATAGTCTCCCTGCCCATATCATAACTTTCCTTTTTTAAGGAACTTAATTTAACTCTATAGCTTTTACCTGAACATCTATGGAAAAGCAAATGCATCAAGTATGAAAATACAAAACTGTAAGAAAGTTTCTCTATTATGAGGCTGATAGAATGAAAACATAAATTATATAAATAACCATAATATGGGGAGAAATAAGGCAGGTCAAGGGTAAACGAAGGATGCAAGAAAGAAGTCAGCCTTCAGTTGTTCATAATGGGAGTGAAGATACCACTTTAGCTGGTGGAGGTCAAGCTCTCATAGACTAATTCAAAATAGAAGGAATCCTACTTTAAGAGAAGTATGAGTAAAAGATACAGGGGCATTAAAAAAATACTCACAGAATGAAAAAGTATTATTATCTTGGTTTCCCAAGCTATTGATTACATGTAGAGAAATATCATCTTAATATTTCCACATTTAATAAGTGTGCAAAAGAAGACTGAGACTTAAAAGGCAAAGGATTAGAGTTTATGTTTTAAACAGTGTACAGAAATCTCTTGTTAAAGGTTTCTATGCAGAAGAGTGAGATAAATCTACAGACCGCCAGATCTCAACTGAAAATGTACCTACTGATAATTAGACAATTATCTAACATGCTGATATGAAGGAGCCCCTTAGGCTTCTGTGCTTTCTCTTATAATCCATCTGAGATAAACTTTGGCTTAGATTTATATTACTAAAAGCTGCTTATTGTAATGGGATTCTCTTCCAAGATATTCTCAGGGTAACTGCATTCCTTGATCCGCTTTGGCACATTCACGGATTTGGAGAGAACACTCATGCTCTGTGAGAATCTATAGCTCCATCAGTAAATTAAAATTACAGCCCTTGCTCCAGCCCTATAATTTCTTTGTGTATTTGGGCTGGGCATGGTGGTTCACACCAGTAATCTCAGCACTTGGGAGGCCAAAGCAAGTAGACTACCTGAGCTCACAGGTTTAAGACCAGCCTGAGTCAGAGTGAGACCTCGTTTCTAAAAATAGCTGGGCGTTGTGGCTGGTGCCTGTAGTCTCAGCTACTTGGGAGGCTGAGGTAAGGGAATTACGTAAGCCCAGGAGTTTGAGGTTGCTGTGAGCTATGATGCCACTCTACAAAGGGTGACAAAGTAAAACTCTGTTTTAAAAAAAAAATTTCTATCTGTAGTCAAGGTGCTCCATAATCTGTACCGACTCCCTTTTTCTGCCATATTTTCTAATATAAGATTGGAAAAGAAATTGCAGTCTTATTGTGCAAGGGCATAAAGATCAAGTGGAAGAGTATGGACTTAATTTAATAGATCGGTAATTTTCAAAGTGTCTTATTCCTTCAACAAATGCTTATGGACTATCTACTACAAGCCAGGCATAATTTTGGTAACAGAGGATCTGAATAAACAAGAAAATGAATATGTAAAATTAAAATATAAAATGAAAATAAGTCGTTAAGTATAATGGAAAAAAAATAAAGGCGATTATCCAAGGTGAGAAGCATTATTTCAGAGTCTCTCTAAGGTAAGACTGCAGGCTATGGAAATATCTTGGGGAAGATCACTGTGGCAGAAGCAGCAGCAAGTACAAAGGACTTGAGGTGGAGGAATGTTCACAATGTTCAACAGTTGAGTAAGGGTTGAGTAGATGAAAAAGAACAATGATCAAGGATGATGGAGTTTCTAAGCCCAAGGTCCCTCAGGACTTTGCTCTACTAATCACCCTCATCCTAAAATTTCAGCAGCCTCTATTGATTCCTATTCTCTGGCACCTTTAAGGTCTAAGTTTTGTTCTTTTGCCCTGTAAGAAACACTGATAGTTTCTTTTTGAATAGCCAAAGAAGAAGGCTGACAGTGCAAAAAGAAATGAGTCTTCAACCTCTCAAAATTTACAGAACACCAGATCTAAACTGGAAATGTATCTACAGATAATTAAACAATTCAAACCACTTTGCAACCTGGAATTTCTGTCTTTTATGGACTTTTTTTTTCTGAGTAACTGATAGATCAATGACAGCGTTAAAAGAATAACGTATTAGGAATGTAAACTTTGTTTGGCGTGAAGACAGAGGAATGGTGGGAGGCAATGAGTTCCACTCTAGATGATCAGCCATAAGGAAGCAGGTATCGCCAAGGCTAGTGACAGAGAGAAGTCATTCTAAGTTTAGGCTCAGTGCCTGTAGCTCAGTGGTTAGAGTGCTGACCATATACACTGGGGCTGGTGGGTTCGAACCTGTCTGAGGCCTGTTAAACAACAATGACAACTACAACAAAAAAATATCCAGGCATTGTGGTGGGTGCCTATAATCCCAACGAGTTGGGAGCTACTTGCCTAAGTTTAAATGTCAGCAGCCACAAGCATCAAGCTTCAAAAAGATCCCTAGATATAGAGCTATAAATTTAGAATTATATATATATTTATTGAAACAAATGACAAATTTTATTACATGAGTTAATTTTTATGTCCAAGCACAAGGATAATGAAATATATTTTCCATGCAAAATATTATATACATTAAATAACATACAGTGGTAACAATGTAGTGTAGGTCTCCTGGGAAAGACTCTGTGATAGAAATATACAAGTAGGAAGTGTATTTACTGGGCAGTGCTATCTAGATAAAGTCCAGTGAGAGTGAAAGAATGAAGAAGGATAGACAGAGCAAGAAGTTGAACTCTGTTGAAGTCCTGACCAAATATCTCAGTTGATCTCTTGAGGAACTTCTGGAGTTGGGAAAGCCCCTCAAAGATGCCTGAATTGAGGCAATAGACAGCCTGTGGATATTTGCCACCTCACAAACATGAATCTTGAATGGGACGACTCTCTTTAGCCAGGGGCAATTTCCAGAGAAGAACTCAACAGAGAGCAGCCAACTACCAATAGTCCCAGTAGCTGAGGGAAGGGGAGCTTCAGTCTCAAAAGGGGTGGGAGATCTTTGAGAATCTGGGAAGCACATCATAGCATCGACTACAGATGATCAAAAAGAACAATACGTATTTCATAATTTACAGCAAAGTTCAATCCCAGGTACAATTAAATTTAAAATTATAAAAAAGGTAAAATTCTAGCAAGAAAACAAAGAAACCACCTGAAATGCCAGCTAGTGGAATTATGAAAACTTTAATAGTAAGAGAGAAAACAAGGCCCCCCCCCCAAACGGCCTCTAAATAATGAGGAGAATTATTTCCAGGAATATTCATTTTTTTTTATTTCCAAAGTCTCAAACAATATTTATAAATATATTATTTAAAATATATTGTTTTAAATATTTTTTTCAATGTCTCAAACAATATATTTATAAATTTAATTATATAAACAATATATTATTTGAGACTTTGTAAAAAAAATTTATAAATAAAAATAGAAGAAAATTTCAAAAAACAGATCTTGCCAAATCTTATATACAACAGGAAAAGAAGAAATACTTCATATTCATTCTACTTCATCTGTATATTAAAATTGGAAAAAAAATATTATTATAAAGGGAAATTACAAACATATTTCACTCGTAAATGAGGATGCAATATCATAAACAACATATTAACAAGTTGAATTAAAAATTACTGTTCAAAGAAGAAGAAGAAAAATAAGAAAGAAAAAAGAAAAGAAAATGGTGACTAATTCTCACATAAATTGGATTTAATTTTGACTAAAGTACATTATTTGAACAATAAATTTAGAATTTTTTTAAAAGAATTTTTGGTCCAAAGATGGCAAATAAATTTCATTTCTTGGACAAAATCAGTTTAAGTAACTATGTAGATATATATGCAAAGAAAGATCAATTTATTTTGAGTTAAGTCTCATAATTAACTTCCTATTTCTTGTCCTGGCACATAAATCACCTACTGTTATGGCTGAACTACTCCAAATTCCACTTTTTAAGATGAAGAAACAGAAATCTGCGGATGTTAGATGAGTTGCCTGACTTCCATAATATCTAAATGTCCAAAGAATGAGTAACTGTGCTTTATTAACTTTATAATATTTTTTTATTTTTAAAAATAAACTATAAAAATGCTATTAGGAAACACAGGGGAATCACTTCAAGACATTTTTCTGGGCAAAGATTTTTATGGCTAAGATCTCAAATGCACAGGCAACAAAATGAAAATAGACAAATGGGTCTATATTAAATTAAAAATGCCTTGTCCAATAGAAGAAACAATCTACAAAGTGAAGAGACAATCTGTTGAATGAAAGAAAATATTTGCAAACTATTCATCTAATGAGGGACTAATATCCAGCATATACAAAGAACACAAACAACTCAATAGTTAAAAAAACAAATAATCCCATTAAAAAGTGGGCAAAAGACATGTCGTAAAGAAGACATACAAATGGACAATAGGTATATGAAAAAATGCTTAATATAACTAATCATCATATAAATCAAAACCACAACAATGTGATATTATCATATCCCAGTTAGAGATGGGATATATATGCTGTAATAAAAAAGACAAAAAAATTACAGATGCTGGCAAGGATGTGGAGAAAAAGAAACACTTACGCAATGTTAGTAGGAATGTAAGTCAGTATAGCCACCACGGAAAACTGGAGGGGGATTTCTCAAAAACTAAAAGTCGGACTGCCATATATCAGCTCTAATCCAAAGAAAATCAGTAAAACAAAGGGACACCTAGAACCTCACGGTTACTGAAGCACTACTGACAATAGCAGAGATGTGGAATCAACCTCAGTGTCTATGAAAGGACAAATGGATAAAAAACATGTGATATATACACACAATGCACTAGAACACTCTTGTGTTCATGAAAACAGGAAATCATGTCATTTGCAGCCACATGGATGGAGCTGGAGGTCATTATGTTAAGCAACATGAGCCAGGCACAGAAAGACAACTGTCACATGTTTTCACTCATATGTGGGAGAATTAAAAAGTTGATCTCAGAGAGGTAGAGAGTAGAACGATAGATACCAGAGGCTGGTTAAGTGTGGGTCCTGTGGAGAGTTCAGTTAATGTGTACATACATATAATTAGATAAAAGAAATATGGTCTAATGTTCAATAACATGATAGCATGACTATGGTTAAAAACACTGTCTTGTATATTTCAAAATAGCTAGAAGGGAGAACTTGAATGTTGCTAACACTAGAAATGATACATACTGGAGGGGAGGGATACCCCTAATACCCTACCTGATCATCACATCCTCCAGGACCGTAACAAAATAGCACATATCCCCCACAAATATGTGCAATATGTATCAATGCACTTAGCGAGTAGGGCACTGGCCCCATATACCAAGGGTAGCAGGTTCAAACCTGCCCCGGCTAAACTGTATCAAAAAAAATAGCTGGGCTTTGTGGCGGGAGCCTGTAGTCCCAGCCACTCGGGAGGCTGAGGCAAGAGAATCACCTAAGCCCAGAAGCTGGAGGTTGCTATAAGCTGTGATTGCACAGCACTCCACCAAGGGTGACAAAGTGAGACTCTGTCTGTACAAAAATAAATAAATAAATAAGCATGCTTTTAAAAAACAATATTTTCACTTTCATTATTTTGTTTCCTAAGCTGAGAGGATACAGGAAACAAAGAGAAGTTTCTCTGTCTACTATGATGACAATCTCATTTTTTTAAAAAAAGATCTAAGTAATACAACTATACTAATTAAAGATTATAAAGCCAAAGTTTGCTAGTTAAGAGTTCAAGGCTGGAAAAACTCTGAAAAGTTTTGTACTCTTTATGTTTAAGGCAAGAATGAGGGAATTAACCAAAAGCTTAGCTTTTATCAAAATCTGTACCTTTCTTTGACACTGGTTGTGGAAGTTACCCTATGGGTTAGTGGGTGTGCCTGCTTTGACTCCTAAGACAAATAAGCTTCAGGATAAGCAGACAATAGCATATTATAATGGCATCTAATTTGGCATAAAGTTGTATTTTGTAAATAAATGCTTTGAAATATCTCAGGGATATACTCTTATAGGAAATATGCTGGCTGAAAAGAAAATCTAATATATTCTTTATTCTCTTAGGTAAGCTAAAGTTGGTTGCTTCTAGAGGGGTCTCAAAGCTGGAATAAAAATCTGATAGCTAAAGTATGTAAATGAAGCATGTTTTGAAAAGTAAATACTACTTAAATTGTAGGCAACAATTTTAAAAGAGTTAACTAAATTTGTGAATCATCCTTAACACACGAGATGGTAGGAGATAGAGCCACTATTTCATGTAAGTGCTAAAATTAAAAGAAAAAATATTATTGACTAAGACATTAACATAAACTGCATGCTCATGTATTTAGGAAGACTTTTATGAGAACTCCAAGTCCATCTCTATGACCCCCATAATTAATTTTAATAGGCTAAGGATCTATGAATAAAAGAAACAGCCATAATCACAGAACAAATGCCTTTGCAACTTGAACTGACAATGATTATATTTTCTTTTAAGCATCTCTGCCTTTGCGTGTCCTCTCGCTTACTTTTAAATCACCCACATGCCTAATTAATTATGCTTATAAGTCTCCTTTGGCTGTTGATTCCACAGCTGTGATAAAATGTTCCATTAAATAAAAACTAACATATCAATGATTTGAGGGAAAATATCTTTTAGATTTAATTCTTCTGAGGAACTTTATTTCAGGAGGGAAAACCACAGAAGAAGCTTTGCCTGATCACTTGGAGACCTTCAGGTATGACCAGCATTGCATCTAATGGCAAATGCTGATGACTGCTTCCCCCGTGCAGTACGTATTCCTGGAAGGGCCAAATTACAGAATTTATAGGCAAATCCATTTTACTTCTTCCATAGAAAACCTGAAAATGTCACCTATGACCAATATAGTTATTTTAATTAAATCTTAAGGAGCATAGTCAGAAAAAAGAGTTTCTCAATGGCTCGGCACCCGAGCTCAGTGGTTAGGGAGTCGGCCACATGCACCAGAGTTGGCAGGTTCGAACCCAGTCCAGCCCCACCCCGCCAAACAATGACAACTGCAATAAAAAAACAAAATAGCCGGGTGTTGTGGCGGGCACGTGTAGTCCCAGATACTTGGGAGACTGAGGCAAGAGAACCGCTTAAGTCCAAGAGTTTGAGGTTGCTGTGAGTTGTGATGCCAAAGCACTGTACCCAGGGCGACATAGTGAGACTCTATCTCAAAAATAAAAAAAAAGAGTTACTCATTGAGGTACCTTTATACCACCTCTCTAGAAAAGTGCAAAACTTAAAAACGGCTTCTGATCAAAGACCCAATTCAAGAGCAAGACAGAGGATGAGGAAACTTTTTTGTTTGTCATCTCTCCTTTTGGGTACTTGGACGCAGAAGTGTGTTTTAGAAATATACCAAAGGCTGCTTGGCGCCTTTAGCTCAAGTGGCTTAGGCGCAGGGCACGTACACTAGAGCTGGTGGGTTTGAATCCAGCCTGGGCCTGCCAAACAGCAATGACAAATACAACCAAAAAATGACTGGGCATGGTGGCAGGTGCCTGTAGTTCCAGCTACTTGGGAGGTGGAAGCAAGAGAATCACTTAAGCCCAGGAGATGGAGGTTGCTGTGAGCTGTGATGCCACAGCACTCTACCCAGGGCAATGGCATGAGGCTCTGTCTCAAAAATAAAAAGAAAGAAATACACCAAAGGACTAGTTGTCTAGCTCCAGAGTTAAATGTGGATAGAAGGGGCAAAAGCTGTAGTAACCCAACAGGGTAAGCCACTATTTTTCTGATACTAGAGTAGAGTAGATACTAGAGCATCTTTCTGATAGTAGAGTAGAGTAGATACTAGAGTATCTTTCTGATACTAGAGTAGAGAAGCTGCTTACATTGTGTACATAAGGAAAATAATTTTACATATTATATTAATTTGATTTATTATTTCAAATTACTTCATTTCATTTAAATAACTACCCTTTGCCTTCACATGGCAGGTGGAATCAAAGCTTAGCGTATGTGGAGGATAAGAGTACTTTAAATTTATGCCACGTCTCTCATCTAAGAATCTTTATGGGAATGACATTTTCATTCCATTACCTTTCTCAACTAGATGACAGGCAGGATTGTTTAGGTTGTTTCTTGAGAAGGCAGGGCACTGTTACTTGCCTGAGTTTCTCCTGTCCTTTGGGAAAAATGTCAACACCGCCTGATACTTCAAAAGTCATCAGGCTGTAAACGATCCAACTTTAAAATCCTTGTCATCTAGATCCGAGAGGCAGTAGACCCTGAATCTTCCACGGTACTAGTTGAGTCTGACAAACGGCAGGACATTAGTAAATGTTCGATAGATGTCTGGTGGATGGACGGGCAGGGGGGGAAAGAGACAGGCAGACGGAACATCTGGAACAGTAGGCAGTGGTCCTACTATTCTTGATGTCATATGGTCATTTGGAAACTGTAAATCACAGACAGAACACAGGGTTTCAGCATTAATTCCATAATGATAGTTCCCTGTGTGGTCTCTGAGGGCAGAGCTCCCCTCCAACGGACTGTCATTCACACATGCCACAGGTGCACACAGAGACTACAGGTGCGCCAGGAATATCGACCCCTCAGCCTTTGGGGGAGCAGGGAAAAGCTAGACACGGGAATTCCCAGCTAGATGCTTTTCCCTCTTATCTCAGTGGGATGGACAAATATTTTCTTTCTTTCTTTTTGGAAGTGAAAAACACTGGGAAGGATGAGTCTAAGGGTGTATCAGAGCTCTAGTGCAGGATGGATTGAAGACAGAAGAGGATGGAAACAGGACGATTGTCTGATGGCCACCACACTGGGACTCCCTAATATCGTATTCTTTCTAAAATATTCTGGCCTTTAGTTCTTTTCTGTATTCCCAGTGTCCACTGGTTGGCTGAAATATTCACTTAGTAAAGAAAGCTCATTTCCCACCCCCCAACCAAAGCCCTTACTTCTAAACAAAGTTTCCACATTCAGAAACTACTGGGTAAAAATTTTTTAAATTATGAGTAGCAGTTCTGGGAAAGAATCAGTAAAATCTATCTGGAGGATGAGAGGAAAATAAACCTTGGGGAAGTGGGAGTTGAGGACAAAGTGACACATCAGGAAAGAGTAATGATCTTCACAGGGATCGCGGAGAGGTTAGAAATCTGCAGAACAAACCACCTGTCTCTACGATTTATGAGACACCACCAGTGGTTCTGGCAGAGGCTGCGCTTAGCGGCATCTTTCCGCCGGGATAGTCAGTAAGACCTAAATAGCGTAATTAACAAAAGGCACAAATAAGTACTGCTTCTTTTCTTCAACTGTCACAACTGGTTGAACTCTCCCACTATGACTAATACGAAGTTGAATAAACATATTTGACCTCACAAATATTGAATGCTGGCAGTGTACAAACAGCTAAACAGCAGTTTGGGTATAGATCCCCTACCATCATTTTTTATTTTAAATCCTATTTGGGCTAAAACTGATGTGGTCATCAGGGGTAAGACTATAAATCTGTAATCCAGAATGGAAAATAGTTCTTCAGAAACAAAATAATAATAAAGACAAATTTACTCTCTTTTTTCAATCTTCACCTAAAACACAGGAGATGGAGTTACAAGTTTTATTTCAAAATGGGAATTCACAGCACGCTTTTCTTATTTGCCAACTGGAAAACTGCAGGGTTTATTTATTATTATTATTTTTTTTACCATTATTAGCTAGAGGACATGTTTTTAGAATTATAAAGTATTTTCATCACTAGCTCTATTCAAATCAAAGTAAGGCCAAGTAACAATACAGAATTCTCAGAGCCCACATATTCAAATTAATTAAGTAAAATACTCCTTAACATTTCATATGACATCAAATAAATCTAGGTTATGGAATCAGATAAACTAAATCTTTAATATCGGCTGTGCCATTTCTCTGTGTGTCCATAGTCCATACATTTAAAATGTTTGAGCCCTGGTTTCCTCAACTATAATACGTGAGCTAGAACACTTCTCTTTCCTGGGGTGGTTTTAAGTATTAAGTATTTTTTTTTTTTTTTTTTTTGAGACAGAGCCTCAAGCTGTCACCCTAGATAGAGTGCTGTGGCATCACAGCTCACAGCAACCTCTAATTCCTGAGCTCAAGCAAGTGCCTTGCCTCCACCTCCCAAGTAGCCGGGACTACAGGTGCCCGCCCCAGCGCCCAGCCATTTTTTTGGTTGCAGCCGTCATTGTTGTTTGGCGGTTTCGGGCTGGATTCGAACCCGCCTGCTCAGGTGTACGTGGATGGCATCTTAGCCTGTTGAGCCACAGGCGCTGAGCCTTAAGCATTAAGTATTAAGCCTTGCATGTGAAAGGCATAAAAGAAATGTTATGTGTAAGAGACAACTTGAATAAAGATTTTTCTTTTAATTTTGTATGCATCATTATTAGAATTTTACTTCTTATTTACAATTAATAAACTGTTTCATCCTTTGTATCTCTGTTCCATTTCTTATTGCTCTTATTTTGCCATGATGTTACTATTCCTTCTAATGAAAGTCTATTTTGAGTAGGAAAATAATTTATTTAAAGATTTTCATATTTATGATTCTTCCAAAGAATGGAATTAGAGGTTGGGAATAAGAAAAAAATAAATCTGTATGAGTTAGTGATATGTATAAAAATTAAAATGGAAAAATATGATTTCCTAAGTATAAATGATTATGATTTATATTTCAATTAATGAAGGTAGTTCATCCAATATAATGAAAACCAGGAAAAACTTGACACAATTCAGCACAATTCTAGAAAACCTAATGACATTTTTGCTGAGCACTTCACACTATTTCTGAAGCGATCTTTTTTCAAGGTGAATGTGCTTCTTTCATTAGGTTACTTACTCTTTGTCCTTTAGGACCTTGACTCCCGGGTGGTCCTCTTGCCCCCACAGGACCCTAGGTGGTACAAATTTAAAAATCAATTATAGAATTCACAGGCATGTTATCATGCCTTTTCAAACAAGTAATTCTCCTTGGGAATCCTTATAATAACATTGACTAGGTCTCTTTAAAAAATATGCTTTAAATCATGCCTCCTGGCTTCACTATTCTCCTTTGGAAATATTCTACTATTTGGAGAAATGTCATTTCTGGTGTTGACACCCTGAACAAAGAATGGATACCTTTTAATATTCACTGATCAAGTCGTTCTGGGGTAGAAACACGTGGAGTGAGGGAGGAAGTAGATACCCACTTAGCCAGCCAGACCATTCTAATTTGCCTGGCTCATCAACGAAGCATGGCTAGCGCTGTGAAATTTCTTTTTACCATTATTCTAGACATTTATGAGAATCCTATCTCATAAAAATACATTGTTTTCCTGTTACCAAGTAAAATGCCATAAGATATTTTAAATTAATATGCCACAAAATAGGCTCCAATGGAGACAAGACGGTATTTATCACTAAGTCAATTATGATAAATTATTTTTATATCTATAATTTTCAAGCAAGACTTCACTGGAAAATAAAATGTATCTAGTTATGAACATTAGGCAGATAAAAACACAGTGATTTTAGAATCTCAAATTTATTTATTATTTAATGTCAGTAAATAGTTTGGCAATTTGGGCAGTGCCTGTGGCTCAAAGGAGTAGGGCACCGGTCCCATATACCGGAGGTGGTGGGTTCAAACCTGGCCCTGGCCAAAAACTGCAAAAACAAACAAACAAATAAAAAAAAAAAAACGAGTTTGGTAATTCTGCCCTAGATCAGTCTTTTTCATTTTAGAAGCCAATAACATATCTATGAATATACTGAAAAATTCGGCTTATTTTTAAAATAGAAGCTTTATGAAACTTAGTATAAACCATTTCTGATATGAAAAGTTATGCTCAGGCTATCCTACAGGCAGGAAAATAAATACTCCCCAAAGGGAATGTATTATTGTATTATATAATACACATATTTAGTTTACAATAACTGTCTCACTAGCTTAGACATATTTAGTTTACAATAACTGTCTCACTAGCTTTTTCATATTTAGTTTACAATAACTGTCTCACTAGCTTAGACATGATTTATTCTGCACCAAACCAAAGAAATTTAGTTTAAATCAACAATTTTTTTTAACAAGAGTGATGGATTTAAATTAAAATAGGCATTCTAGAAGAGACCATAAAGCCTTTCCTATACTTACAGATAATCCCAATGGGCCCATGGGTCCTGGAACCCCAGGAGGACCTGGATATCCCTATAATTTAAATAAAATATGAAAGGCATAAAAACTCTATTGCATTAATTATTTTCACTGGAGACAAACCAGTAAATTATAATTAGTAATAAAAAGGATAATTTGACTATATTTTCCTTTCCTATTCAAGATAATAAAACGTCACAGGAAATGTTCTATTGATAGAACATAGTAATTAAAAAATGCTTACATTTAAGCTGTATATCCATTTATTAGAAGGACTTTGCCTAGAAATGCAAATTGCTAGATAGGACCTCCTACTACAGCTCTTATAGAAAAGAACATTCATCTTTCTGTAGGTTACGTTATCTTATGCATACTATGTTATATAGATTTTGAAACCATATAATTTTTCAGGGAATTCTATAATTAAGGGATATGAATGTGTACAAATACTTTCTAGCACGTCAAATAATATAGGAACCAGATACTTGATGATATTAATGATGATTCAGAAAATGCCTTAGCAAGTAATGATTCCTGAAATTGATTATCTTATGGGCATGTTAAATTTCCTAGTTGACAGCAACTAGAGATAGCTAAAAAAAAAAAAAAGAAAAGAAAAAAGAAACAAAAACAAAACAAAAAACTTATAGAGATTTTATGACAACATAGAAGTTAACACTGAAGAATAGCGCTTAGGTAAAATGAATTTGTAGCCAGTATTGTGGGCCATCACAGTCATCACAATGGATTTTCTGAAAGAAAGATTCTCTTACTGATAATAATCATTTATTTTGGTTCCTACCATACTTAGAAACAATTTAAGAAAGTAAAAAAACGCAACGTAAAATTTGTCAACTATTCCTTTCTTAAAGACACAAGAGAATAAAAAGAATTCTGAGTTCAGACCTCTGTATGTCAAAAAATTACATCTGACCACAAACTCATGGAGAAGTGGCCGTGATGACATGTGCCATATAAACTATAGGTTATAGAAAAATAAGAATTCTAATCGAATTTTACTTTTCATCTGTTTTAGGCAATTTATAGTATTTTCATCGTTTTCCTAAAACTATAGAATGATTTGACTAAGCCATCTCCTTTGCATGCTGTTTTAGTGTCTTAGTCTATACAGGCAAACCCTGGATTATGAACAAGATAAGTTCCATAGGTTTGCTACTAAGTTGAATTTGTACATAAATTGGAACAGATACCTTTACTTATTCCCTGTAATAGCCTCTGGTTGTAAGTGCAAGTCATAATGTCAGTCAGATATTTGTAATATGGAGACTTATTATAGTCGCCTCATTAGTACAAGTTGTACATAAGTCAGATATTTGTAACTTGGGGACTGCCTGAACAGAATTCCAGTAGTTAAACCAGTTAAAAAAGAAATTCTAGTAGAAATTTCTTATCAATAACATGTTTCCCTTACTTAAATTCTAGTGAAGGTGATTCCACCTCTGGAATATCTTAACTTCGTTATGTTCTTTGGAAACATATTTTTAAGACCATGGAGCTCTTACCATAAAACCTTTTTCCCCTTGGGAACCTACTGGGCCTGGACTTCCACGGTCTCCCTTTTAAAGAAAGAAAAAAAGAAGACCATCAGGCATGTTCATTAGTCATGACTGGGCTAAGCTTAGAATGGAAAACGTCAGTCAGAATTGCACCTCACGTGCATACTTCATCCTAACTCTCAATAATTTCTCAATTAAAAAATTTTTCATTTTGGGTGGGGCCAGTGGCTCAAAGGAGTAGGGCACCGGCCACATATGCCAGAGGTGGTGGGTTCAAACCCAGCCCCGGCCAAAAAAAAAAAGGAAAAAAATATATATTTTTTCATTTTTACCCTAAAATAGTTTGAATTTTAATGCAATAAAAATTATCTTGAGATGTTTTTCAAGGAAAAAAAATACTAAAAGTCTTATAAAAATGTAGAAAATATAAATTAAGGAGAAACACAAATTTGAGCAAATACCACATGCTATAATTTTGAAGGAGAAATATAATTTTATGAGAGATATAAAATATAAGAATAACATTTAAGGTTACTGAAAAACTAAGTAATCTATATAAATTGGGAAAAAAAGTTTATTTCTATAGTCTGTCTGCCCCTAATAATATTTAAGGGTACTGAAAAACTAAGTAATCTATATAAATTGAAAAAAAAAAGTTTATTTCTATAGTCTGTCTGCCCCAATTAAGTGCCCCAGAAATAATTCTGGAAGATCATCATGATCAAATCTGCTATAGTCTGCTTTACAGTCTGACTGTAAACTGATTCACATAAAAATTCTCAGGACTGCCAAAATCTTAGTGTAGCAAGATTTACCTAGCACAGAAATAACTAAACCATAATAAAAAAATTAAAAACCATCTAAATTTTTTGAAATGAAATTATATTATATTTTGTTGCATTGTTAATAAAAAAATCATTAAGTATATATTAAGCACTTTGAATGCACCAACTGAGAGTCAGGGGAGACATAAGAAACCCTAACTTAGATTCTGCCTTAAAGTAACTGAAGATATAATATTAACAGAGATGGAACAACTAGAGGACAATTAAATTTGAAACTATGTGATACTTATTCTAAGTCCAGAAGGGAAGAAATAAGAAAGATGAGAGTAGTCTGCAGAGATTTTGCAGAGGAGATGGGAATTTAGCCGAGTCCAACAGTTTGGTGTTGAATAAGTAGTTGGAAAGGGGATAGGATATTCTAGACCAAGAAAATAGCAAGAATGGGATTAGAAATAAGTAATATGATATGAGATAGAGGAGAGAGAAAAGTACGATGATAACTTCTTCTTCTTTTTCAAAACTGCTTCCTATAGGGGGTTTGCTCTCCTAAAGTAGATTTAAATAATATTTTCTAGCCATAAACCTAGACTGTTTCATCTTTTCTTTCCAAACCACATTTTTACAACCAAAAAGGTAAAATGCTCTTTAAAAATTGGGAGTAACATGCTACCCGCTTTATTTCAATATACGTAAGAGATTCAATATACATAATATTCTATAAAGTTATAAGTGATTTCTTATTAGCACAAAACACTGTGTGACATTCTGTCCTTTGAAGTTAGACTAGAATTATTATTGTAAAACAAAACAATGAGGAAATTACCTTTTCACCAATGCTTCCAGTCATCCCAACTTCTCCAGGTAAACCAACAGGTCCCTTTTAGGAAAAAATATAATGGAAAATACACATCCATTGCACTGGTCTTCAACCACCTATCATCACTATGTTCCTTTCTAACTTGTCCTTAATTTTACATTGCAGTAAATTTTATATTGGAGTAAAATTCTTCCTAGAATACGTACATAAACTGTGGGCTTCATATCAAAAATTTATTCAACCAACAGAAATATATGAATGCCTAAAATGACACAGGTGCTATATAAGGAGGCAATGAACTTTAAATCCAAACATAGTCTCTGTTCTACTGAAACTGACTATCTGCTGATGTTAGAAAAAAAAAAGCGGTTTTCATAGATGTTTGATGGATATATTGCCTAAGAAATCATGTCTGTGACTTCATTCTCTGAAAGCCCTTCATCCAATGGGGGAATAATACATGCCCATCATTCATTCATTCTTTTATTCATTCACTCAAGAAATATTTGGTGCCTACTTTGTGTGGGGCACTGTGATGGTTAGTGAGATTTCATTAGGAAGCCAGATAGATCTAAGCCCTGACCTTATGAGGCAAAAAGTATTATGACATACAGACAAAAACTAAATTAAACATTAAATAATTACAAATTGTGATATAAACTCATAAGGGAAACGACTATGATGATGAAATGGAGAGTAAAGGAGACCTATTTTAGTGAAGTTGGTCAGGGAAGGATGAGACCTGACATTTAATCTGAAACCTAAGAATAAGAGGAGGCTGGGCAGCCAAGTGAAAGAATATTTCAGGCATAGTAAATAATTTGAGTGAGGAAGAGATTTGATGCGCTGGGAGAAGTGAAAGACAGTAATCAGTAACATTGTTTCAGAGTGATCAAGGATTAGGGTTTATCTGCCATTGTCCTGATGGATTCTCCGTTATTCCTCTTTCAAGCAGAGTAGAAAGCAAAAGGAATATCATAGAACAAGTCTACAACAAGAACATAATCCCTTCCCTGACTCTTAAATTATAAGAAAACATTTAGATAAACGTCCAGATGAATGAAACAATTGTCAAAGAGCTCACACAAGTTTAGAAGACAAGTTTTTAGGATTAAGGAAAACAATAAATCAAGCTGTCAGAGGTCACAAAGTCTGCCTCATATAGGAATGGTCAGTAAATAGTTTCTTAGTGATACTGAAGAGCCAGAATGCGGGACACAACCACTTCACTGTGAAATAATAAACATATTCTAAATAAAAAAATTTATATGCCTCTATCTTACCTGCCCAAAAGATTTTAAATGCCCTCTAAATACGTGTTAGATTTTTGTCTCTCTTGTGGTTAAAATCATAGAATTTTAGAGCTGAAAAGTATGAGAGCCCATCTTCTTTGCTTTTTGGAATTAGGAAGATAAGACCCAAACTGGCTTCACGACTTCCTTCAGAAGTGAAGATCTGAGCTAGAACTCAAATCTTTGGGCTAGTCATCCATCATACCATGCTGTAATTATCCCTGTTTTCATGAGAGAGATTTTGGGGAAAGGGAGGGTTGATGGAGAGACATCAAATGGTAGCTTTTCCCACCCGAATTTTGTCTTTAGATAGAATTCATGGTACCTGTAAAGTCTTCATGGAAGAAATACAGAGCTAATTTAACACTTATATGTGAAAAAATGTTCTGTGATTATAAGTGCATATTCTCTGTGAACAATCCTGCTAGAGTCTCTGAAAGAGCCTGCAATTCAATTATTCTGCATCACAAGTATCATAATAGACAATTTATCCAACTTCCTTTTTAAAAAGCTAAATGCTTATCTCATTGCCTAGTACCATACTTGGCAGATAATAGGTACTCAATAAATATACATAGAATAAATGCATTGCATAAATTGATGCTAGTTTCCTTATTAAAATATTAAAAATTGTGTAAGTTCCCACAGTTTACTTATCCATAGAAATGTTAAGATTTTTATTTGTTTAATTTATGAAAAATAAGGAAGAGAAAAAAAAATCACAGAAGGAGAAAGATGTCCTCAAGAGACTATCTTTCTTCTCTCTTTAAGTGATAACAAATTCTTTTGAAGTTGTCTGTCAGTTGGTTGGGCCATGGTTCTTTCCAAAACCACTTGATTGACTCGAATGACATTTTTTTAAAAGCTTATGCATAGGGTAGCATTTTAAAAATATGCTGTAGAAAAGCTCTCCTGAAAGGTGAGACATTGTTTACCAGAATAAAATCATACTGGGCTGCAGTTCATATTTCTTTATTGCACTGTGATTTCTTCCACGTTTCTTGGTGCTGGTCTTGAGTTTCTATCCAACACCATTTTGGTCTATTCTTGGCTTCATTCTGGGTATGATGTTGCTCATTAATTCTTTAGTACCTGTTGACTTTTAAAGGGCTTGGGTTTGGGTTTTGCTCCATTGCAGACTACTCTGGTAAATTAGTAATCTCTCAAGTCAATGCCAATCATAATACCAAAAGACACAATCTCCAACGCCACAGCTGCAAACACTAAAACTAAAGATAAAAATCTCAATTCTAACGTTTCCAATGTCTCAAATGCTAAAAATTACAATCCTGAAATAATAAAACTCTGAATGTTGAATTCTCAAAATCTGAATTTTGGGGACAAAATCAGTCCCACGTTCAGTTCCACACAGGATAGCTGCCTCATGTTATTATAGTTGCATTATGGAACCATCACTTAGTTGTCTTGACTGTTACTTAAGCATGATTTTAGAGATGCCACGCATGCCAAGTGGTCTAGAGGTGTACTTGTGGACTTAATTATAGGTGTCAATTTGACAAGATTAAGGAATACCTAGAAAATTGGTAAGGCATTATCTTGGGTGTGTCTGTGAGAGTGTTTCCAGAGGAGATGAGTGTGTAAGTCTGAGAGGTCCAGGCAGGGAATATCTCTCAGCGTGGATGAGCATCCCACTGGCTGGCGGCCTGGGGAGAATAAACACAGAAGTTGACTTGCGCTCTCTCAGAAAGCTGGGACAGACTTTTCCCCTGCGTTGGATATTAGAACTCCAGGCTTACCAGCCTTTAAACTCTAGGACTTCCATCACCAGCCCCCTGTGTTTTGGTCACAGACTGAGCATTATACTTGGTTCGGCCCTTGTACTTGAACTAAGCCATACTACTGGTATGCCAGGGCCAGCTTGCAGATGGCCTATGATGGAACTTCTTGTAATCATGTGAGTCAGTTCCCCAAATAAGTGCCCTTTATATGCATGTCCTTTTGATTCTTTGAAAAATCCTGAGCAATACAGATTTGATATTAGGGAAGCTGAGTATCATTCCTTTTTATTACATTCCTTAGAGCACAATGGAAGAGATCTGTGAAATTGTTCCCCCACTAAAAGGCTACGATAAGCTAAGTAGATGAGGCTATTTAATGGTAAAAGCTAGCTATTATTAGTGCTACAAAAGCAGAAAATCATATAATGGCAACAGCTGGGCAATAATCAAACTTTAAATGGGCAGCACACACTCAGACAATTCATAGACTGAGACCACTGTCCAAATACAAGCTCAGTGAGGGTTTCAAAGATGATACGAGAAGTGATCCTTGCCAAGTATTTAAGCATGTATGGCATCTGCCTCTTCACATGGAGTGCCAGCTCATCATTAGATCACTCCCAATACTGGAGGCATAAATTGTGCACAGACTTTTAGAAAGTTCTAATTATTTTTATGCACTTTCTGAAAATTTGATTCTATTAAAGGGCATCATCATAACATTGACTTTATGTGCAAGCATTGTGTATGTGTGTAAAAACATTAAAACCTCTTCAATAAGTGAAGAGATACCCTTTTTGTACACTTGCATTTGTGAAGGATAAAATTTCTAGAGCTCTCAGTTCTTTAGACGACTAGATATGAGGTAGTGACCTATTACAAGTTTTGACTGGTCTCATCAAGACAGGCTTCCTGTATATTTCAGATGACTGCAGTTGTAAAAGCAGGGTGCACAACTTTACCAACAATTACCAACCATAGTGACATGTGTTTCCACATTTCACTTTAGATCTGTTTGGTATGAATTCGGTTCTTCTGATCATAACTAATACTGTAATTAGAATACCTGAGTGTTTATGCTTACAACGATAAGCATCTTATTATTGCGTGTTTCAGTGGTTAAAGTGGCCTATAGTGTGTTCTGTTGCATTTTAATGTTTCTGAAATAGATTCCCTCTAAAAAGTATAAATAAATATCTTTAAAAGAATTTTCAAAATTATTTTTCCAGAATTATATTTTCATGATTGTGATCTTTTGAGATTGTGTTTTTTCCAGGATTCTAGCCCAAACCTTTCACTTAACACCTTACAGGAGGAAAACTATAGAGAATAGGTCCTTGGGCATAGTAACACACATAATAACATTGTGATGAAAATACTGAAGCTTAATGACACCCTCACTAACTATTCGAAAAGCTAGAACAATTTCACAAGAATTCGATGACCTCTTAGGTTCTTCATACTGCTAACCTTCTCAGAGGTCAGTAAAATGACCTTGTGTTTGAATGTCATCGTGCTGACCACATAATCTTCCCATTACTTGATAGAGGTCACATTTATATGACAAATATAAAGAGAGCAGCAAGAAGCTTTCATGTCAGAGCACCAGCAGGCCTTTGGAGATCTTAATGACATAAAAATTCCAATTGAGCTATATGTCATCATTGACAAGGAGTCTATTTAATGTATAAGGACCATTAGTAGTCTGATTCTTCACTTACGAACTTAGCAGTGATAAGATAGGCCCACCAAAGTACAGTGAATTCTAGAAGACATTTATTTATACAATAAGAGCTCAATATCTGAGCTATGGGGGGGGGGGCTCCCAAATCTAGATCTACTCCTTGTTATTATTCATGCTGTAACCCTCCCCGGACATTTCTAAATAAAAGCCTTAATGTGGTTTTACATGACCTCTGTAATACAGAGGGATAAAAGAAAGCAGCGTTGTCATCTTTGAGAACACCAATGACTGGGACCTCAAGACCATCTATCATCATCTGATCTGCTAACCCCTGCCACAGAGGCGACACAGGTTGGTATAATTAAGGGGCAACCAGATGTATACTAACCTAGAGCTTGGCGAGGAGATGGACAAAGGGCAGTTCCAATTTTGAGTGATCCTGGATTTTAAGAGCAAGATGAGTGAACCCACTTTCAGACTATTTATAAGCAGTTTGAGTGAATATCTACATCTTTCAGTCTCCGGAATGTTCTCTAGAGGGGTACTAATAAGGTTCCTTATGACTTTCTCATTTGGTAAATCACTGGTTACTTGGAAAATTAAAAAGATACTTCCTAAAACAGTATGTTCTAATCCAGGCTAGTAACTATTTGTAAACTTTTAAAAATGTTTTTAAAAAAAGAATAATTTTAAGAATATTTCATTTCCAGCAGTACATGGAAACTTCCCCCCTGACTCCTATCTTTTTTGTGGAACTCAGCAGATACGCATACTACGACTAAAATATTTCTGATGGTATGAAATTCACAGGATGTAATTTAAAAGTGTGCTGTAAGAATTTATTTCTTTACGTTTCCCCCAAGCTTTTATGTTTATTTGTAATTGATATTCTTGCAATAGGTTATTCCTGTTTCCCTTTCCATCACTTTCAGGACTGTTAAGATATCAGTTACTCCGTGAAGTTTGACACCTCTTCAGATGGGAATAATCAATCTGTTCTCCTTCCTTATTAAGGTTAAAACAAGTCTTCACTTTATTCCCAGAAAGACTTCTTGACTACTTTGAACTGCCCTACACTGTTACTACTCTGATCTCTTCAGTAAATAAATTTATGTACCAGATACATTTTTGTAACTAACCATAAATTGTTCACTCACCTTATTTCTTTTATTATAAATTTGTTAGTTTTTAAGACTCTATGTTCTTTGAGGGATGTGGCCATGTATTTCTGAATTCCCATTCGATGCAGTGACATTTAAAAAAAAAAACTATCTTTTTGAATAATACACACATTATTTAAAAATATAAAGAACAGTCAATTAATGATTTTTGAAACTTGTGCTTAACACTCTTTCCTGATACACTTCTGACAGCTTTTCATCCATTCAGTTTGTTCATTTCTATTTGGGTTATTAAATATTGACATTTTCTATTAGACTGAGAAAGTCACATGGTTCACGAATCCTGGCCCTGCCCTTCTTTGTTTCATTACTTTAGAATATTTTGTTTCCAAAATCATAGCTAAATATGATTTTCACTTTTTCATTCAACAAATATTTATTGAATATCTAGTAAGTAAAAGACTCTTGTGCTAGATAGTCTAAGGGAGATAAATAGGAATATACACATGGATTCTTCCTCAAGACATTTATCATCGAATAAGAGAGCCTAAGGATATACATTAATATGTAATAAATTAGTGAAAAATGTTAAATACTACAAAAGACTACATTATATAAATTTTAACAGGAGATAAAGTTTATTTTCTGCTCAGGGATTTAGGAAAGATTTCCTGCAGGTGGTGTTTGAGCTGGGCCTTTTAGAGATGGCTAAGACTTGGATACATGTACAGAGATGGAAAACTAGGATATTTCAAAAGGGAACTGAGATAGTTCATCCAAATCACTGATGTTTGAATGAATATTTATTAAATATATATTAGGTGCTAAGGGCTGCATATAAGATATAGAACTGGAGTTTTCAGAGCTTTTACTCTACTTCCTAATATGTTTTATAACTTTCTCCTTTGTCACTGCCCTAGTTAAAGTACTTTGCTATCATCTTTCCTTAATATTACTACAATAGCTTTGTTATTGGTCTCTTTCACCTCCAATTCATCCTTTCTCCTGCAGTTAGTATGACATCTCTAGCTAAATAATATGACTGTCTTACAATATTTACTACAAATTCAACACCTTACTGCTCACAGGGTAATTGTGCCTACACACACACACACACACACACACACACACACACACACACACACGGCTCCTCCTTGATTCATCATTACCTAATCTGTTCAGAGTCTTTCTTTTCCCTCTCCTCCTTTTTACTGCATGATCCAATGATATGAAACTAATAGACATTCAGTATATACTGGTTCTCTTATGACTCTCAGCCTCTGTACCTGTCCTTCCTGCTGTCTATATTGCCACCTTTTCAGAAAACTCAACATTGTTTAAGGTTCTAATGAAGATCTGACTCTTCTTCAAAATCTTCTCCAGGATCCCCCATGCAGAATGCAGAATACAATGCTCTTTTAATCAATAACAATAATATATCATAATAGATTTTTTAGCAAGAACAATTTATTTTTTACCTTTCATTTGTAGCATCTACCAGTATATCTTACAATTAATTTGTAGCCAACAAATATTTATGAAATAGTGAGACTCTCAAAATACCAGTTGATTAAGGTTGCAAAGAATGGGTGAAAAATATATCACATATGTAGGAGGAGGAGCCAAGATGGTGGCTGAGTAACAGCTTCCTTGCAACTGGGCTCAGTGAGACTGGGGAGAGAAGACTTCAGGCATCTCTGGCTGGCAAGATCTGCCCAGAAACATCCCTTTGGGGATACAGGGAGACAGCGTGAGACTTCTGGACCCCCCTGAGGAAGGAAAAAGCAGTGGAGATCTGGCAAGTGGTTGCGTGTGTTTGTTCAGTCTAATCCTGCTGGCAGCTGTGACTACAGCACCAGTGAGATTGCAAACTGGAAAGGCCTTACCTGTGAGCTGTTTGGGTTTCTTTTGGACTTGGCACTCGGTTGAACTGTCTTGAGAGAACTGGGGCAAGAGTGCGAAGGTATTTGAGTGTTGTCTGGGGCTCCAGACTGAGCCACCGAGCCAGAAAGAGCTACCAGTGTTTGGTTGTGGGCTGTGTGGAGCCATCGTAGGAGAACTGCCCCGGCAAGCTCCACCCTCAGGGTCGCCGCAGAACCACCATCGGGCGGGAGCAAGTAATCTAGTGACTGAGCAGCCTAAAGGCGGGGACTGAGACACCTTGCAGCCTTAGCCCTCGGGGCATTGGGTGAGACCAGTTTCGGCACACTGGGTAAGTGAATAGCCACTTAAGGAGTGATCCCAGCCACAAGCACTTTCCTGGGAAAGCTTCTGCTTAGCCCAAGTTTG
>CAUYON010049184.1:0-11193 GCA_963573935.1 Arctocebus calabarensis
AAACAAAAAAATAGCCGGGCGCTGTGGCGGGCGCCTGTAGTCCCAGCTACTCGGGAGGCTGAGGCAAGAGAATCGCTTAAGCCCAAGAGCTGGAGGTTGCTGTGAGCAGTGTGACGTCACGGCACTCTACCCAGGGTGATAAAGTGAGACTCTGTCTCTACAAAAAAAAAAAAAAAAAAAGAATTGCATATTCTCGAGTGGCGCCTGTGGCTCAGCGAGTAGGGCGCCGGCCCCATATACCAAAGGTGACGGGTTCAAACCTGGACTCGGCCGAACTGCAAAACAAAAAAATAGCAGAGCGTTGTGGCGGGCGAACAAAAAAATAGCCGGGCGCTGTGGCGGGCGCCTGTAGTCCCAGCTACTCCGGAGGCTGAGGCAAGAGAATCGCCTAAGCCCAGGACTTGGAGGTTGCTGTGAGTTGTGTGACACCACAGCACTCTACTGAGGGCGATAAAGTGAGACTCTGTCTCTACCAAAAAAAAAAAAAAGAATTGCATTTTCTTGGTTCAGTGCCTATAGTTTAGCAGCTAGGAAACCAGCCACATACCTCGGAGCTGCTTGGATCAAATCTAGCCTGGGCCTGCCAACAACATGACAACTATAACCATAAAAACAGCCGGGCATTGTGGCGGGTGCCTTTTAGTCCCAGCTACTTGGGGAGGCTGAGGCAAGAGAATCGCTTAAGCCCAAGAGTTTGAGGTTGCTGTGAGCTATGACAGCACAGCACTCTACTCAGGGTGACATAGTGAGACTCTTGTCTCAAAAAAAAGGAATTCCGGGAGGCGCCTATAGCTTAAAGAAGTAGGGCACTGGTCCCATATGCCGGAGGTGGTGGGTTCAAACCCAGCCCTGAATTGGTGTCATTGATCATCCACACTTCCAATGCATTTGCACCACCGTTTCTTTCTGGGGCTACGAAAAATAATAATAATTGCATTTTCTTTACAAAAGTTTCTGTTCATGTCTCCTGCCCAACTTTTTTTTGTAAGTGTCTCTCTCTTGTTCTGCATTAAGTGCCTTGACATCATCATAGCTCACAACTTCAAACTTTTTGTCTCAAGAACAAAAAGTTCCTCTTGCCATAGCCTCACAAGTAGCTGGGAATACAGGCACCTTGCCACAAAGCCTGGCAAGTGTTTGTTTGTTTGTTTGTTTTTAACAGAGATGGAATCTTGCTCTTGCTCACATTGGTCTTGAATTCCTGAGTTGAAGGGATCCACCCACATTGTCCTCCCACAGTACTAGGATTACAGGTGTGAACCACTGCTCCCATCCCAACTTTTCTATTTTCAGTAGAGACATGGTCTTACTCCTGCTCAAGCTGGTATACAAGCCCTGAGCTCAAGCAATCTGCTCTTCTCATCCTCCCAGACTGCTAGAATTACAGGCATGAGCCACTGCACCAAGCCTCTTGCCCAACTTTTAATGGTAACATTTGATCTTGTTAATTTTCTTGAGTTGTTTGTAGATGCTGGTTATGAGTCCTCTATAGAATGTGTAACCTGTAAATACCTTTTCCTATTCTGTAGGTTGTCTATTTGGCTGCTGTGTCCTTGGCTATGCAGAAATGTTTTAAATTGACCAGATCCCAATTATTTATTTATTATTTTTTATTTTTGAGACAGTCTCACTATGTCTCCCTCCGTAGAGTGCCCTGGTGTCACAGCTCACAACAACCTCAAATCCTTGGGCTTAAGCAATTCTCTTATCTCAGCCTCCCAGGTAGCTGGGACTATAGGCACCCACCACAAAGCCTAGCTATTTTTTTTTTTTTTTTGGTTCTAGCTGTAATTGTTGTTTAGCAGGCCTGGGACGGACTCCAACCCTCCGTCGGTGTATGTGGCTGTTGCCTTAGTCACTGAGCTATGAGGGCCACCCCCCAATTATTTATTTTTGATAATGCTATGAAAGTCATTGGATCTTCTTTATAATTTTTTCCCAAACCCCATCCCAATAAGGGTTTTTTCTATCCTTTCTTCTACAATTTTTTTTTTGAGACAGTGCCTCAAGTTGTCACCCTGGATAGAGTGCCACAGCATCACAGCTCACAGCAACCTCCAGTTCCTGTGCTCAAATGAATCTCTTGCCTCCGCCTCCCAAGTAGCTGGGACTACAGGCGCCTGCTACAAGGTCTGGCCATTTTTTGGTTGCAGCTGTCATTGTTGTTTGGCGGGCACAGGCTGGATTCGAACCCACCAGCTCAGGTGTACGTGGCTGGTGTCTTAGCCCGTTGAGCCACAGGCACCCGAGCCTCTTCTACAATTCTTATAGTTACATGACTTAGGTTTTTCTTTTATCCACTGTGAGATGGGCAGGTCCTGTTTCGGTCTTTTATGGTAGCTGTCAAGTTCTCCTAGCACCATTTATTGAATAGGGATTCTTTTCCCCATTGTATGTGTTTTTAGCTTTGAAACAGGTCAGTGGCATGTGAGGATGGTCTCATATTTGGATTGTCTATTCTGATCCAAAGTCTATTCTCTGTTCATATTCAAAGGCTTTATACCAATATCACGCAGTTTTGATTACTGTAGCCTTATAGTATAGCCTGAAGTCTGGTAAAATGATGCCTTCATAAGAAAAACTGATGGCCAACAAACACATGAAAAAATGCTCAACATCTCTAATTACCAGGGAAATGAAAATCAAAATCACACTGAGATATCATCTAACCCATATGATAATGGTGCATATTATAAAGTCCCCAAACGACTGATGCTGGCATGAATGCAGAAGGAAAAGAATACTCATGCATTGTTGGTAGGACTGCAAACTACTTCAACCTTAATTGAAAGTAGTATGGTAGTATGGGGATGTCTTTCTTTCTTTCTTTCTTTTTTTAATAAAATGATCAGGTTATTTAATCCCTTGGGATTAATGTTGACAGTGAACATAATTTCTGAATCTCAAAATTTCCAAGGACAAAGACATACAGAATATTTCCCTAATAGGGAAAATGACCTCCCCGCTCCGCCCTTGTTCTTTAACAAATGGGTTAGACCAAAAGCAGCTAACTTAAATCTTGATTTCTTTTCTAAACCTCTTGCTATAGCGTTTGAGTACTGGTAAGAAATACTCTACATCTAGCTTTAAATTCCAACTCTAGCATTTACTAGCTGTATGACATTGAGCAAGTTAACTAACTTCTCAGTATTTCAGTTTCCTCTTCTGTAAAATAGTACCTACCACATATTTTTGATATTTAGTCAATATATGTGAAGTGTGAAGAACAATATCCATAAGCACGGTATGTGTTTGCCAATGTTACCCAATTACAATGGCAGCATTTTGGATGTCATACTATTGTCAAGACTAAGAACTTAGAGCATTTATTGAGGTGGGATAAGAAACCCCCTATAACCTCTTACCCTTGCTCAAGAGAAGGAAGTAGCTAAAATAAAAATTAAAGAACAACAGAAGCCACCAGTGTGATATTGCAATTATTGCTTGACCCATTGTTCAGAGTAAAATTGTTTTCTTACCCTGTGATCTCCCTATCCAGACTTGTGATCTGTGACTATTGATCTGTGACTGTTGTAACTGCAAGTGCTGTAATGCTTTTTGTTTCTGTAATAAATGGATGACGAAAATCGGTTGCTTGCTTGCTGGCTGGATTGCACATAGCCCCCTGATGGCATAGATAATTTACTCTATATAAACCCTTCCTTTCTCATGGCCAGCACTGTTTCCACATAGGGGGACAGTCGATTGGCTAACCTAATAAAGACTCCTAAAATTGGCTTTAATTAATTGATGTCTCTGGTGGTCCTTTAAATCTCGCACTCTATAACATTACATTTTAAGGTACTAAAAAATACCCAGATCCTAATTTTAAATTTCACTGGAGGCTCAGTGCCTGTAGCTCAGTGGTTAAGGCATCAGTCACACATACTGGAGATGGCGGGTTCAACTCTAGTCTGGGCCTGCCAAACAACATTGACAACTACAACCACAAAATAAAAATAGGTGGGCAATCACATAAACTAACTAAATAATTTTACAATGATTTTGGTTAACCAAAATCCACAAAATCCCTATTATAATAGGTTTCCATGGAAAAATTCCCTCAGATTAAAAAATTCTATCATGATAAGACACTATATGAAAAGAACAAAAAGTTTGCAAGTAGGTGTCTTATTCAGTAAGTGGTAGACTACTTTGTACACCCATAGTTGGCCTTTATAGAGTTGCTCCCTATTCAGTCATTTATATAAGTGCAGATAATTTATATTGATTCCTATTACAATTAAATTTTAATGCTCTTGCAAAAATTGACTCAGTTTTTAATATTATATAACTCAAAATTTGTTATGTCAAATTAGAATAAGTTGCATTTCAGCTCTTGTTCAGTTAATTTCATTAGGCAGTGTATATGTGTGTGCCATTCTGTGTTCAGTATTCTTTGGAATCCCATCACTTGCACAGGCACCACAGCTGTGGAAACAGAGACGCAACAAACACAGGCTATTCCCTGCCTCTTTTTCTCCTCAGGACATCAGTTCATTAGTTAACCAAGTCATGTGAAATTGGAGGCTGTGCAGTTTTTTAGCATAGAGAATCTCAATCCTGAGCATTCTCCTCAGAGAAGGTGGAGACCTGAAGCCATCATGAGAAACATTTACTGAGACATGAGCTGAACCTTCTAAGTTGTGAGGGCTCTGAGCAGCAGGTACAGATTTCACAGGAGGGAGAGAAATGGCAGTTATTGTAAACTTAGAGGTCCACCATTCCTTGTCCCATCTCTTTAAGACAATTTCGACTGGATATTCTGGAACTTATCTGGATGGTAGAGGTTGGGGGATAGGGTGAAGTTTAAAGGGATTCAGGTTAAGCTTATCATGAGAGGCAGAAAGTTGGTGCTCAACATCAGGGCTAGTGTCCTTTTGGTCACTTGTGTTGCTTGCATAATTCTATTTTCACTAGGGAAGAGGCGGGGGAGTCTGAATGGCTTCCAGATATCATAACTGATTCTCTGTAAAGAGTGTTATCCTGAAAGTGTTGGGTCTCAGCATTTTTGGAAAATCGTAATAAGTCTGTTTGGAAACCTCAGTGCTCAATTTGGAGGCTTCATAACATACATGCTTGGCATACAGAAAGATGGGATGGCATTCACATTGGTAAGACATTTTACCAGAGGTAAAGTGGCCAGAACAGGATCCAGGTAACGTCTGGAGAACACCATAAGATAAAAAATCAGTACTTTTACTGTTATTTTTAGCAATGAGTGTCCAGTCCTATTCAATGTGCTTGTATGCAGCATGTAGCCAATGGGAAAATCCACTTCCCATATTTTGTCTGTACACCAGTTGAGAGGGAGCCCACTTCTTGTCATGATGGGAGGAGTTGCCATAACATGGATCCAATGTCATGTTTCTTTATAGTTGGTTAATTTGTGAGATCAGACCTGGGACAGCTCTATTTTTGAATATGTAGATAGGCATTTCTATGCTAAAATGATATGAGAGAGGCAACATCCAAATAAGATGTGTTAGCTACTCCTCACAATGAATAGCAAAAACACAGACAAGAAGTGATTCAGGACCCATGAAAACATTTCAAGTAAAAAATTACAAGTGGTGGCTCGGCGCCTGTGGCTCAACGGGCTAAGGCGCCAGCCACATACACCTGAGCTGGCGGGTTCGAATCCAGCCCGGGCCCGCCAAAAAACAATGACGGCTGCAAACAAAAATTAGCCGGGCGTTGTGGTGGGCGCCTGTAGTCCCAGCTACTTGGGAGGCAGAGGCAGGAGACTCGCTTGAGCCCAGGAATTGGAGATTACTGTGAGCTGTGATGCCACAGCACTCTATCCAGGGTGATAGCTTGAAGCTCTGTCTAAAAAAAAAAAAAAAAAAAATTACAAGTGGTGGCTCAGCCCTGTGGCTCAAGCAGCTAAGGTGTCATCCACATACACCTGAGCTAGCAAGTTTGAATCTAGCCTGGGCCCGCCAAACAACAATGATGACTGCAACCAAAAAATAGTCGGGCGTTTTGTGCCAGGACCCTGTAGTCCCAGCTTCTTGGGAGGTGGAGGCAGGAGAATTGCTTGAACTCAGGAGTTGGAGTTTGCTGTGAGCTGTGATGTAACAGCACCCTACCCAGGGAAACAGCTTGAGGTTCTGTCTCAAAAAAAAAAATTACAAATGGTCATTTCTCATATAAAGAGGCATTGAACTTCAATGATGTTTAGAAGAAGTAAATTATAAAATAGATGTGTTTTATGTGACTATCAGGTTGAAAAAAATCAACACTTCCTAATACTGTCTCCTTTTATGATCAGTACTTTGTACATGCTTGTACAAATTATAAATGACCACTCAACTTTTCAAGAGCAATTAAGAAATATGTATCAATACTTGAAGGGGAATTTTCTTGCATATGGCCTTATACCTCTTAAAAAACATCTGTAAAAACACTTGAACAAAAAACATGAGTGTTATTAGTGGAGTATGCTAATAGTGAAGAAAAGAAGAAGAAAGAAGAAGAGGAAGAAGAGCCAAAGAAGAAGGAAAAGAAAGAAGAGGTGATGGAGGTGGAGGAGGAGGAGAAACATGCATCTATCTGTGAGAAACTCTTTTGGTCATCTTGGGTTTTTAAATCAATGCACACCCAAGTGGGTCAGAGAAGTGAAACAAATCAGGGTATTGATAAAATCAAATGAGCAGGGAAAGAGGGGAAAAACCACCACAGAGTCCATTTTAATTCAGTTGGCTGATGGGTCAATTGATGTCTCCTGGGCATTTTCTGCAATAGTACTTTATTCTGCTACTCTCCTGCCTGAAAAACAATCTATGTGAAGTGTCTGGACTTATCTCAAATTCCTTTTTCACCAAAGAGATAAAAAACACAAGGACAGTCATTACTCATATTTTGGAGTAAAGAAAGCATTGAAGATCTTCAAACTTTTGAAGTCTTTGACCCTCGTGTCATATCCACCTTCTAACTCCAGGCAGCTCTTCATGATTTCTGATGTACACTCAAGATATACTTTCAGGCTGAGCACCCTTGCTCAATGGTTAGGGCACCAGCCTCATACACCAGGCCTAGAGGGTACAAATCCAGCCTGGGTATGCTAAAAAACGACAGCTACAGCAACAACAACAACAAAATAGCTGGGCATTGTGGCAGGCACCAGTAGTACCAGCTACTTGGGAGGCTGAGGCAAGAGAATCGCTTGAGCTGAAGAATTTGAGGTTGCTGTGAGCTGTGATGCCATGGCACTCTACCAAGGGTGACGTAGTGAGACTCTGTGTTTCTTTTTTTTTTTTTGCAGTTTTTGGCCGAGGCTGGGTATGAACCTGCCACCTCCAGCATATGGGGCCAGTGCTCTACTCCTTTGAGCCACAGGCACTGCCCGAGACTCTGTCTTTCATTTGGACTTATTATTCTGCCTGCCATATACAGTTTCAAGATAACAACATACACCCCAAAATGATCCTCCAGTTGCATCATGGACTTTCATTATCCTACCTGCCACATACAGTTTCAAGACAACAACTAACACCTGCCGAAAATGATCCTCCAGTTACATCATGAGCTCATGAGTAAGGAACTCTGACATATACAGCACTCTCTGTGCATTTGTTGTGTTTCTCGATCTATGTGTGGAGAAGGCTACAAACACAGAGTAAATGGAAGACACTGAAATTTCAATGTCCAGCAATGGTTCCAACCCTTCGGATGTCTCACTTTGGCCTTTGTTCTTTCTGTTAGTCTTGCTATAGAGGCCTGGAGTCAGAAGATGCCAGGACATTTTAGTTGCATATTCTGTTTTACCTCATTACTTGAGTCCAAGTGCTATGAGGCAGGACTCCTCACACACTTCAGTGTCTGCTGGTTATACTTACTATGTTCTTAGCTGTACAGAAGCTTTTTAGTTTGATCAGGTCCCAGTAGTGTATTTTTGATACTGCTTCAATTGCCTGGGGAGTCCTCCTCATAAAATATTCACCCAAGCCAATTACTTCAAGAGTTTCCTGTGCACTTTCTTCTAATATTTTGATAGTTTCATGTCTTAAATTTAAATCTTTAATCCAGTGAGAGTCTACCTTAGTTAAAGGTGAGAGGTGTGGGTCCAGTTTTAGTCTTCTACAGGTCGCCAGCCACTTCACCCAGCACAATTTGTTAAATAGGGAGTCTTATCCCCACTAAATGTTTTTAATTGGCTTGTCAAAGGTCAAGTAACGGTAAGTAGCTGGATTCATCTCTTGGTTCTCTATTCTGTTCAAAATGTCTATCTCTCTGTTTTTGAGCCAATACCATGCTGTTTGGATCATTATCGATTTATAGTAGAGTCTCAGGCCTGGTAGCGTGATTCCTCCTGCTTTGTTTTTATTTCTGAGTAATGTCTTGGCTATTCGAGGTTATTTTCTGATTCCATATAAAACGAAGTATTATTTTTTTGAGATCTTTAAAATATGACAATGGAGCTTTGATAGGAATTGCATTAAAATTACATATTGCTTTGGGTAATATAGACATTTTAACATTGTTGATTCTTCCCAGCCATGAGCATGGTAAATTTTTCCATTTGTTAACATTTTCAGGCTATTTCTTTTCTTAAAGTTTCATAGTTCTCTTTATAGAGATCTCTCACATCCTTTGTTAGATAAACTCCCAAATATTTCATCTTCTTTGGCACTACTGTGAAAGGAATAGAGTCCTTGACTGTTTTTTCGGCTTGGCTATTGTTGGCATATATAAAGGCTACAGATTTATGAGTATTGATTCTGTAGCCTGAGACATTGCTGTATTCCTTGATCACTTCTAAAAGTTTTGTAGAATCCCAGGGGTTTTCCAGATATACAATCATGTCATCTGTGAAGAGTGAAAGTTTGATCTTTTCTGACCCTATGTGGATACCCTTGATTGCCCTTTCTTCCCTGATTGCAATGGCTAAAACTTCCATTACAATGTTGAAGAGCAATGGATACAATCAGCAACCTTGCCTGGTTTCTGATCTAAGTGGAAATGGTTTCAATTTAACTCCATTCAGTACGATATTGGCTGTGGTTTTGCTGTAGATGGTCTTTAACAGTTTAAGAAATGTCCCTTCTATACCAATGTTTTTAAGTGTTCTGATCATGAAGGGATGCTGGATATTGTCAAAAGCTTTTTCTGCGTCAATTGAGAGAATCATATGGTCTTTATTTTTTAATTTGTTTATGTGCTGGATTACATTTATAGATTTACGTATATTGAACCAGCCTTGAGACCTTGGGATAAAGCCCACTTGGTCATGGTGTATAATTTGTTTCATGTGTTGTTGGATTCTGTTTGTTAGCATCTTGTTAAATATTTTTGCATCAATATTCATTAGTGATATTGGTCTATAGTTTTCTTTTCTTGTTGGGTCTCTCCCTGATTTAGGGATCAAGGTAATATTTGCTTCATAGAATGTGTTGGGTAGAATTCCTTCTTTTTCTATATTTTGGAAGAGGTTTGGTAATATAGGTACTAGTTCTTCTTTAAAGGTTTGGTAGAATTCTGACGTGAAGCCATCTCCTCCAGGGCTTCTCTTTTTAGAGAGATTTTGTATAGTTGATGCTATTTCAGAACTAGATATCAGCCTGTTCAACGTTTCCACTTCATTCTGGCTAAGTTTAGGAAGGTGGCATGTTTCCAATTATTGGTCAATTTCCTTCAGATTTTCATATTTCTGAGAGCAAAGTTTCTTGTAATAGTCATTAAGGATTTTTTAAATTTCTCAGGGGTCTGTTGTTACTTCATCTTTACCATTTCTGATTGCTGAGATTAGAGATTTGACTCCTTTTTTCCTGACTGGGATAGCCAAAGGTTTATCTATTTTATTGACCTTGTCAAAAAAACAACTTTTTGATTTGTTGATCTGTTGTATAATTCTTTTGTTTTCAATCTCATTTAATTCTGCTCTAATGTTGGTTATTTCTTTTCTTCTGCTGGGTTTGGGGTTGGAATGTTCTTCCTTCTCTAGTTGCTTGAGATGTCCCATTAAGGTGTTAACTTCCTCTCTTTCCGTTCTCTTGAGGAAGGCTTGCAGTGCTATAAATTTTCCTCTTAGGACTGTCTTTGCAGTATCGCAGAGGTTCTGATAATTCGTGTCTTCGTTGTCATTTTTTTCAAAAAATTTGGTAATTTCCTTCTTAATCTCATCTCTGACCCAGCTATCCTTCAGCATAAGGTTATTTAGCTTCTATGTTTTTGTATGAGTATGCAGATTCCTGTTGTTATTGAGTTCAATTTTTATTCCATCATGGCCAGAGAAGATACAAGGAATAATTTCTATTCTTTTAAATTTGCTGAGATTAGACTTGTGATTTAAGATGTGATCAATTTTTGAGTATGTTCCACGGGGTGCTGAGAAGAATGTGTATTCAATTTTATTAGGATGAAATATTCTGTAGATGTCTGTTAAATCCCGTTGTTGAATGGTTAGGTTTAAATCTAAAATTTCTTTACTTAGCTTCTTTTTGGAGGATCTATCCAACACTGCTAAAGGAGTATTAAAATATCCAACTACTATAGAGCTGGAAGAAATCACTCATGTCTATTAGAGTTTTTCTTATAAATTGAGGTGCAGTCTGGTTGGGTGCATAAATATTAATAATTGAACTCTCATCATATTAAGTGGTACCTTTATCAAATATGAAATGTCCGTCTTTATCCTTCTTTACTTTGGTTGGTGTAAAGCCTATTATATCTGCAAATAAGATTCCAACACCTGCTTTTTTCTGTTTTCCATTTGCCTGGAATATAGATGACCATCCCTTCACCTTGATTCTAAATTTATCTTTTAAGGTAAGGTGAGATTCTTGTATGCAGCTGATATCTGGCCTGAGATTTTGTATCCAGTCAGCCAACCTATGCCTCTTTAGAGGATAATTTAACCCATTCACATTAATTGAAAGTAATGATAAATCTTTAGAAAGTCCAGTGGACATTTTTAGTCCTTTCATCACTGTGGAAGATGAAATTTGATAATAGTTTCTGGGTGAGTTTACTTTTGTGTTAGAGGTTTGTGCTGGCCATTGTGGAGGACAGGTCTGAGACTATCCCGGAGAGCTGGCTTAGTTACAGCAAATTTCTTCAGCATGTGGATGTCATTGAAGTATTTAATTTCTCCATCATAAATGAAACTCAGTTTAGCTGGATACAAGATCCTGGGTTGAAAGTTCTTTTGTTTTAGGAGATTGAAAGTCAATGACCATTCTCTTCTAGCTT
>CAUYON010049185.1:0-36937 GCA_963573935.1 Arctocebus calabarensis
TTCGGCCGAGGCCGGGCTTGAACCCGCCACCTTCGGTATATGGGGCCGGTGCCCTGCTCGCTGAGCCACAGGAGCCGCCTGCCTTTTCACGTGTATTTCTGGTCATAGTCCATTAACTCCAACTGTAGGTTAGCTAATAAAATATAAGAGGCAGCTTTCTTAACCAAGAATGAATGCCAAAAGGCATACTTTTATTTATTTTTTTTTATTGTGGTAAAATATATATGACATAATTTTTTCCATTTTTTAAAGTGTACAATTCAGTGGCATTAAGCACATTCACAAAGCAGTGCAATCATGACCACTACCCATTTCCAGAATGTTTCCATCATCCCAAACAAATTCTGTAACCGTTAAACAATAACTCCCCATATTTCCCCCTTCTTCCCGGGCCCTGGCAACCTCTTCCCTACTTTCTTAACCTCTGTTCTGCTTTCTTAACCTCTAGTCTACTTTCTGTCTCTATAATTTTGCCTATTTTAGGTGACTCATACAAGTAGAATCACATCATACAGTGTTCTTTTTTTTGTTTTTATTAAGACGGAGTCCCACTTTGTCACCCTCAGTAGAGTACCATGGCGTCACAGCTCACAGCAACCTCAAACTCTTGGGCTCAAGCAATTCTCTTGCCTCAGCCTCCCTAGTAGCTGGGACTACAGGCTCCTGCCACAACGCCCGGCTATTTTTTTTTGTTTAGAAGCCCCTGACCGTGTTCAAACCCACTGGCCACATGCTCCACCAGCCCTGGAGCATGTGGCCAGCGCCCTAAACCCTGAGTTATGGGCACCCAGCCATCATACAGTGTTCTTTTGTGTCTGGCTTGTTTTGCTTACCATGCTTTCAAAACTCATCCACATTATAATGTCTATCAGAACTTCATTCCACTTTATGACTGAATAACATTCCATTGTATGTATATGCCACATTTTGTTTATCCATTCATCTGTTGGTACACTCTTGGGTTGTTTCTGCCTTTTGGATGAATATTGGTGTACAAATATCTATTTGAGTCCCTGCTTTCAATTTTTTGGTGTACTGAGAGTGCAAAAAAGTGTTCACATTTGTAATGTTCAAGTCACATTTGACTTCTGCAATTACAAGAGGTGCCCAATGTGATTTGTAGTCATCTTTTTTATAGATACATATTGAGTATTACAATTGTAATACAGTTTTTTCCTTTCTTAAATTGTGTATACATATTTTTGGCACCCTCTGTATACATATATACCTGGATCATATGGCACTTGAAGAACCACCAAACTGTTTTCCAAAGTGGCTGCACCATTTTAAAGTCCCATCAGCTGTGAATCAGGGTTCCACTTCCTCCACAAGGCCAACACTTGTTATTTTCCATTTTTTAAAAAATATATAGTAGACATCCTAATGGCATGAAGTGGTATCTCATTGTGCCTATTTATTTCTAATTTCCTTGTTCAGCAGTAGAAATTTTTCATATGAAATGCAGGAATTCTCCAGATCACACTTATTCCCCACTGCCTAAAGATCACCTGTACTTCTTTTTCTAACAGCGTTTAGGGTCTTGCCTGCAAAATTACTTCCGTTAGCGGATTCTGGACACTGAACCACCTAAAGCACCATTGCTTGGTCTAGCCTTTGCCTCATCGAAGCGGAAGCGCTATCTAGTGGCTCAGTAGAGTAACTGCCAGGGGAACCCTTATTTTTTTTTCACTTGTGTTCATCCGAACAGAGTCCTTGATATATTTTACCTACCTGGTGATGCCCAACTGGTAGTGCCATGAAAGGCAAGATCCAAGTCTGATTCAGAAAGGGCTCCTTCTAAAAAGATTATATTTATGGGCTTTCACCCCAAATGGCAATGAATTCTTCAGTTTCCTCTTAATTGCACCCTTCCTAAAATAGGAATAATAGAAGTGCAGCTGACATTTCAAATGCAACTGGCTCATTGAATATTCTGTCCAAAAAAGACACCATTTCATTTTCTGCCAGTCTCTTCCTTCCAGTAGTCCCTATTTAATCTTCCTTTTCCACCCTTAAAAGACATTCCTAGCAAAACCTTAGTTCTCCGGTGTCTTGTTTTCCTGAAGTCCCCTGTAGTTCCTTCTTATGAATTGTCTCCCTTACCTCCCCCCAGTAAGTCAACCTCTGCAGTGCGGAGGGAGAATGGTCTGTGGGGAGAGGTCTCTTTTTTCATGCTGCTCCTATCCCTCCCTTTAAAGCTCCTCTGACGTTTGGGGTAGAGAATAGAAATTAAAGGAAAGGGAACAATCCAGCAGTTTTCTGACATAGAAACAGACTCTTGGGCGGTGCCTGTGGCTCAGTGAGTAGGATGCCGGCCCCATATACTGAAGGTGGCGGGTTCAAACCCCGCCTTGGCTGAATTGCAAAACAAAAAAATAGCTGGGATTTCTGGAAGGTGCCTGTAGTCCCAGCTACTCGGGAGGCTGAGGCAAGAGAATCGCCTAAGCCCAGGAGTTGGAGGTTGCTGTGAGCTGTGTGACGCCATGGCACTCTACAGAGGGCGATAAAGTGAGACTCTGTCTCTACATTAAAAAAAAAAGAAACAAACAAACAAAACAGACTCTTGATTGGCCTTTTCCAACTATCCTTCCCTCAGCTCACACCACCGGCCCTGTTCCAAAGGAGCCACTTAATTTATTCTTGCCCCTCCCAACCTAAGGAGTTCTGGCTGCTTCATTTTACCCCCTTCCCCACCCACACCCCAACCATCTGTCTCCCATTTTTCTTTCCTTCCACAGAAATCACAAATATAAGAAAAGGAATAAATATCACTATTAGAAAATGAGAGCATGTTACAAGTAATGAGATGAAAGAGACTAAACTCAAAAATTGTTAGAACCAACAATCAATCCAAATGATAGCCCAATATAAGATCAACACATACACCAAAAATTCAATAGCTTTCCATTACACAGTAACAGCCATTGAGCTAGTGTTAAGGAGAAATTATTCTCTTCCAGTAACAATGAACTAGCAAGTTCTTAGAAATAAATGCAGCAAGAGCAGGGGCCACATAAAGCTACAAAGCTTGACTATAGACATAAAAACAAGACCCACGTAAGAGAATGGAGAAGTATGGGTTATTTCTAGATAAGAAGCATCAGTGTTTGTAAGAATTCCTTTTCTTCTCAGATTAACATAAAAATGAAAAGAAGTATAAATAAATTTTGGTCTATACATATAATACATATCAACCCAGAAATAAGAAGGAAGGGACTACCGGTACAAGCAACTACATAAATGAATCTCAAAACCATTATGCCGATAGAAATGTACCTGAAAGCAGCCAGACACAAAAAGAGTCTGTACTATTGCATTTGTATAAAATTCTAGAAAGGGGGAAAAGTGAAAGCATCTGGAGTTGGAGATGAGCGTAAGGATTAATTGCAAAAGGGCACAAAGGACTTTTGGGGGCTAATGAGAATGCTCTATATCTTAATTACACTGGCAGTTACATGGTGAATACATTTGTCAAAACTCATCTAAATGTATCCCTAAAGTGGTGCATTTTCTTGTATGTAAATTATGCCTCAATAAGTTGGAAAAAATGAAATGCAAGTCATGAGCAGCGCCTGTGGCTCAGTGAGTAGGGCACAGGCCCCATATACCTGGGATGGTGGGTTCAAACCCAGCCCCGGCCAAACTGCACCACCAACAAAAAAAATACCCGGGCTTTGTGGCGGGCACCTGTAGTCCAGTTACTCGGGAGGCTGAGATAAGAGAATCGTCTAAGCCCAGGAGCTGGAGGTTGCTGTGAGCTGTGAAGCCACAGCACTCTACCAAGGGTGATAAAGTGAGACTCTATCTCTAAAAAAAAAAAAGAAAGAAACGCAAGTCAAATTGAAATTCCATTCAAAAAAAATTACCAACTTAAGGGATGGGGGACAGGCGTGGCAGAGAACTGAAAATAAAATTATTTGCAAAGAATAAATGAACGAGACCAGTCAAAAAAGGAAAGAATAAAGCCAGAGAGTCCATCAACAAGTCTGTAGCCCAAGCAGGCAGCCACCCTGACCACCCTGGGAATAAAATGCTTCTAGTTCTCCCTTCTGCCAGGCACCCCCTTAGGAAGGTTTCCCACAAGGAGAAGGACCAGTCCTAGTCTTTGCTTGTCCCATTCTTCCCCCAACATACAGATGGGGATAGAATGAGGCTGCAGAGAGCAAAGTAGTTTGGTTCCTTCTTAATAGAAGAGAGAGATCCCAACTATTTTCTCTCTTTGAGACATAAACTCCTAGATGCATTTTTATTCTTAGCTTTGAGTCCTGCTTCCTCCTCCAAAGTGGTCCTTTTTTTGCTTAAAAAAGGCAAGCAAGAGGCTCAAACTTCTTTAGGATGCTCCATATATCACAGAGGTCTCCCAGAATATACTGTTTTATGACATAAATACACAGGCCACCTATAAACCAAAAGTAATCCTAGAAATTTAAGAAAAGAAATATGCAAATATTCGATGGTAGATTCTAGTACATACTGAACTCCAACAGTTTGCTTTTATTTAAGATGAAACTCTTGAAAAGAGAGAACAATGGATTGATACATCAATATACTTGTGTTCACTGCAGATAAAAGCAAGACGGCACCTTAATGTGACCAATTTCTCTGGGCATAAAGATTTTCCACACCCATTAGGCATTTCTCTTTCAATTGGTGTGCTTAATGCTGTATTTTTAGAATTGAAATTTCTCCTTCAGGGGTGGTGCAGTTAAAAGACAATTGCTTTTCCAAGGTAGTTTCCTGTTACCTGTTACCAAGTTCTAAAAGGCAGCCTTTGAAAATAAAGGTTTTGTGCCTTCAAGAGCATAATTCCCAATTCCCATTCCTTTGCCAAGGAAAAACCATTGCTAGCAATAAAAAAAAAAAAAAAAAAGTGATACATCCGAGATTCTCCACTCAGTTTTTCAGTCTGTATAACTAAGATTCCTCAAGGAATGAGAAGTCACCAAGATTTAAGATTTATTGGAAATCATTGTTATAGCCAATTAATGACAGAAATTAGGGCCTATCTTTCTGTGATAACTTACAGAGGCAGTCTTTTGTTTTCTGAGCTACTGGGCGTCTCTTTAATCACTGATAATATGTCAATAAAATGAGAACACACCTGTAAGATGCTGCTGAGTGCCAGCTACAAACTGAATGGAGTATATCACTCAAGTCTGTCTATAATTGTTGTAGCATTATTGCCACAAACTCCAACCTGCGTTTATTATCTCGAAGTCTTGAGTTCAGGCACAGCTTAACTGAGTGCACTGCCAAGCTGCAATCAAAGTCCTGGCCAGGGCAGAGTTCTCGTGTCAAGGTATGACTGTGGAAGGATCTGCTTGTAAGCCCACGTCCAGTGATTTTCAACTGGTGTGCTGTAAAAAATTTTAAAGATTATTAATTAAATTGTTTTCAAAAGAAGTTCGAAGCACAGTAAGTATTTATTTTTAATGTTTTCTTTTTTTTTTTAGGGGGGGACAAAGTCTCACTTTGTTGCCATTGGTACAGTCCCATGGCATCATAGCTCACAGCAACCTCAAACCCTTGGTCCAAGAGATCCTCGTGCCTCAGCCTTCTGAATAGCTAGGTCTATGAGTGCTGACCACAACACCCAGCTATTTTTAGAGACAGAGTCTTGCTTTGCTCAAGCTGATCTCAAATTCCTGAGCTTAAGCAGTCCAGACAGCTCGGCGCCTGTGGCTCAGCGGGCTAAGGCGCCAGCCACGTATACCTCAGCTGGCAGGTTCAAATCCAGCCCGGGGCCACCAAACAATGACGGCTGCAACCAAAAAATGGCCGGGCATTGTGGCAGGTGCCTGTGGTCCCAGCTACTTGGGAGGTGGAGGCAGGAGACTCGCTTGAGACCAGGAATTGGAGGTTGCTGTGAGCTATGATGCTACAGCTCTCTATCCAGGGTGACAGCTTGAGGCTCTGTCTCAAAAAAAAAAAAAAAAAAAAGCAGTCCAGACACCTCAGCTTCCCACAGTGCTAGAATTACTTTTTTTTTTTTGATCAATATAATTTAAGTATGCCTCAAAGTTTAACTATAGGTTCAAGTGTGCCATGAGCTAAATACGATTGAAAAATACTGTCCACGTAGTTACTGGCAACACTGAGGTCCTTGAAAGCTATACCTGTAATTTCTTGCTGACTGTCAGTGGAGGCTGCCCTTGGTTCCTTGCCATGTGGCCCTGCCACCAAGCAGTTTACAAGACAACAGCTTGTTTGTTCAAAGCCAGCAAGAGAAAGAATCTCTCAGCAAGTCATACATGACAAACTTATATAACATAATAATACCTGTGACATCCTATCACCTCTGCTGTATTCTCCTGGTTAAAAGCTAGTCACACGTCCTGCTCACTCAAGGGGAGGGGCTCACATAAGGAAGAGAACACCAGAAGGTGAGGACAGTCTGTCCGCCACAGTCTGCCCGCCACATTGTCCAAACCGGCTGCCAACATCATCTAAGCTTAAATGCCAAGCTCTCCATCCCATGACTGATAGATGTACCATCCTCTGCCTTAAATCCTTTAATTCTAGAATTGGCGTCCACTACCACACAATTGAGATGGTCTTGAATGATTTTATCTTCTTACTTCCTCCTTCTCTTTCCCCTGGCAACCGCCCCTCCAGTTACTGACAATCCTCACTGTTAGTGTCCTGGGCACATTGCCTGGATACTCCCAGTGGTGGGGGTACCTGTCTCTGGGGATGAACTGTGTGTCTGCAGAGGTCCCTCCACGAGTCAAAGCACATTGTCCAACATGAATGGTGACAGAAAGAATTGAGGCATAGTACTCAAGATAGTCACAATCCAAATGAAAATGTCGCAGTCTTACCCAAGGGGTAAGGGAGTGTAAATCTAAAAGCATCATGGAGAGTTCTTGTCCACTGTGTTTGAAGTTTTTAATAACCAGTATGCATTATTTGTGTCATCACCAAAAACATTTTTAGTTACCTACAACAGAGAGCATAAATAAGGAGAGTAGACATTCCTTATCCTACCTTCTGAAAAAGAATCTCTAATATCCTTTGTGAACCCCACCTCCCTCTAACATCTTCTCAACCATGAACTCTGGAGGGACTGATCCAACCCATTTTCCACACATGGGCTTGTATCTGCCATCAGCCAATTTATTCCATACCTTTTCCCCAGAGTGATTGGTTCACGATTGAAGCAGCAACCCAGCCAAAGTCAATGAGAAATAAGGAGATGTTTACTGTGGTTTCCAGGAGGAAAAGTCCCCTCTCTCGAGGAAGGTTCCAGAAGAGTCTCTTCTCTTGTACCAATGGTGTGCAATAGAAATATGTGAGCCTCATATACAAATTTCAATTTTCTGGTAATCACATTTGGAAAAGTGGAAAGAAAAAAGGTAAAACTAATTTTCATATTATGTTTTATTTAACCTAGTATAGCCAAAATATTATCACTTCAACATGTAATTAGAATAAAAATTATTAATAGATATTTTACATTCCTTTATTTCATACTGTGTGTTTGAATTCTGACATATGTATTGTACCCCTATAGTGCTTCTAAATTCACACTGGCCACATTTCTCAAGAACCACAGGTGGCTATTGTCAGTTATATAGCCCCAGACAACACAGTCTGAGGATATGAAATTAGATCTGCTGCACCCATTTTGATACCACAAGTATATAGGAGAGGGGGAGTTTAGAAAGAAAAGGACCACATCTAAAGGGGAAACAAACTGGATCCTCGCTGACATCATTTGAGTCACGAGATTAAGCTTCACTTGAAATCTGCATAAGCTCAAATACTCTTAGTTATGTGAGCCAATAAGTTCACTTCACTATATAAATTTATTCAAGTTGAATTTTTTTTTTCTTTTTGAGAAAGAGTCTCACTTGGTCACCCTTAGTAGAGTGCCATGGTGTTTTACCTCACAGCAACCTCAAACTCTTAGGTTCAAGTGATCCTCTTGCCTCAGCCTCCCAACTAGCTGAGACTACAGGTGCCTGCTACAACACTTGGCTAGGGGTCTTGCTCTGGCTGAGGCTGATCTAGAATCTCTGAGCTCAGGCAATCCACCTGCCTTGGCCTCCCAAGTGCTGGGATTATAGGCGTGAGCCACTGCACCTGGCCCTTTGTTTTGGAGGGTTTGTTTGTTTGCTTGCTTGCTTTGCTCATTTTGTCACCCTGGCTAGAGTACAGTGTTGTGATCACAGCTCACTGCAACCTCAAACCCCTAGGCTCAGCTTTCCAAGTAGCTGAGACTAGAGGAGTGTGCCACCACAGCCAGCTAATTTTTCTACTATGTCTCCCTCTTGTTCAGGCTGGTCTCAAACTCCTGGCTTCAAGTGAACCTCCTGCCTCAGCCTCCCAGATTGCTAGGATTACAGGTGCATGAACCACCACACCCAGCCCCAAGTTGAAATTTCTATCACTTATGACAAAAGAATTTCAACTGATGCCAAGAGTGATTAATAAAATAAAGCAATCAATTAAGTGCCAAAACTGAAGAATAGACAGTAAACATCAAGTTTGCTGAGAATGGAGAAATCTGCTTACCTATGGCAGGGTTTCTCACCCTAAACACTGGATAATTCTTTGTTGTGAGGAGTTGTCCTGCATATTACAGTACATACATATTTAGCAACATCCCTGGCCTCTACCCACTAGATGCCAAAAGCAGCCTCTATCTCTAGTTTTTGCAGCCAAAAATATCTCCAAATATTGCCACATGTCCCCAGTTGAAAGCCACTAGACTAGAGAAGAGATCTGTAAGAAATCTAGAAGAGTTGATGGGATGTGTTTATGTGGGAAAGGCATTTCCCAGTAGGGGGAATCACATGAGTAAAGGCACCAGGTAAAGAGAACAAAAGGCTTATGAGGGGCTCAGCACCTGTAGTACAGTGTTTACGGCATCAGCCACATACACTGAGGCTGGCAGGTTTGAACCCAGCCCAGACCAGCTAAACAACAATGACAACTGCAACAAAAAATAGCTGGGCATTGTGGTGGGCGCCTGTAGTCCCAGCTACTTGGGAGGCTGAGACAAGAGAATTGCTTAAGCCCGAGTTTGAGGGTTGCTGTGAGCTATGATGCTACAGCACTCTACTGAGGGTGACATAGTGAGACTCTGTCTCAAAAAAAAAACAACAACAACAACAAAAGGCTCATGAGGAAATCAGTCAAGTTATCACTGCTTAGTCTCAGCTATGGCTGTCAACAGCAGTGAGAGTATTAAATCTTATCTCTAAAATCATTTTTTAAAATTTATCATGTATTTTTGGTGGAAACCTATATCAACACAAGCCTTTTTGGAGGGCAATTTGGCAATATCTATTAAGATGAGAAATGTTTTTATCCTTTGTCTCAGCAATTTTTCCTCTATGTATTTGTCCTACAGAAAAAAATTTTACCTAATATAATAATTATAATTATAATAATAATAAATGAAAAAGCCAAATGTCCATTAATAGAGACTTGGTTAAATTAACTATAGCACAGTCACACAATTGAATGTTAGGTATTCATTTTTAAAAAGTGACTCTATGTGTACAGAGACAAATTTCTAAGATACTTAACTAGATTTTTTTAAAGAGTAAGATATAAACACAATGTATAGTGTCATCTCAAACAAATAACAAAGAGTAGTTAATATATTCTTGGAAAATATGAATAAAACTTAAAAGTGATTGCCTTGAGAAAAATACATGCTGTGGGGAGGGAAAGAAATGAGTATTACACTCTCTATGTACTTTATGTATGCAACGATATAGAGAAAATCTTATTTTCTTGGCACCAAAATTATCCCCCGAACCAGACCCAGGGGCTGCCTTCTGCAAATCAGGACCAACTTTTCCTTGGTAAAAATTTTGATATGTACATGGGTCAATTTTATGTTGGTAAATGTTTAAGAACTAGCTCTCACACTCTGAAAGGCCAAGGCAGGTGGATTTCCTGAGCTCATTGGTTCAAGACCAGCCTGAATCAGAGTGAAACTCCATCTCTAAAAAATAGCCAGGCATTGTGGTGGGCACATATAGTCCCAGCTACTTAGGAGGCTGAGGCAAGAGAATTACTTGAGCCCAGGAGTTTGAGGTTGCTGTGAGCTTTGACACTAGGGCCCTCTACCGAGGATGACAAAATGAGACTGTGTCTCAAAAAAATGAACAAACAAAAGAACTAGCTCTCAGGTGGTTTAAAAAAAAAAAAGATGTAATTTGTAGTGTTTGCCCATTTCTGTGGTGTAAATACTCCAACAACAGCCAATTTCATGATTTCACTAAACACAGAACCGAAAGATGAGCCCACAATCAGTTTTTCCAAGCCTGAAAGAGCCAACTCCAGCACCCACTTCCAGCTATTCTTAACAAATAGCTAATGGATTTTGAGTTGCATTCTTTTTAACAAACAGGGTAAGCTCAGCCTTCTAGTGAGCTTTTGTTTTTTTGAGTGGGATAGGCAAATTGAGAGCTCAAACTGGGTTGTTCCAGAGAACTGAAGGGAATTTGGGTTGTGAAAAGGGACAAATACAGAGACAGGGAAGGAGGGACGAGAGGGAGGAGAGGAGGCTGACATTTAGAGAGGAAATTTTAGCAGGACAAAGGTGTTTAACGGGAATTATTGTAAAGTTTTGCAATGTGGTATGTATTATGATGCTTCTTCCCTACTTACCGAAAAAAATCTTCAGCAAAAGCTATATCCTTAAGTAATGTCTAGCAGAATAGGACCTGATCGATCTCCTCAGACCGTAATTAAATGCTGAATATAGCCTCAAAGTGCACCAGTGAGAACTGAGGCTTCCCTAGGAGCCTTGCCACATTTGGGTTATAGCCTGGAAAACATAGCAAGACCCTGTCTCTACAAAAATTTTTTAAAAACATTAGCCAGGTGTGGTGACACCTGCCCAAAGCCCCGGCTACTCAGAAGGCTGAAGCAGGAGGATAACTTGAGCCCAGAAGTTTGAGGCTGTGGTGAACTATGAGAAAGACCCTGTCTCAAAAAAATAATAATAATTTGGTCATATTTTATTTCTTTAATAATAAGCTTGTGTTGTTTGAATGATGAGCAATATTATTTTTCAAAGTTACCCACACCTAAGAACAGGGTTGAGAGAGGGTTTTTTTGTTTGTTTGTTTGTTTTTAAATCATACTCAGTAGAACATGGCAGACTCTGAGGCAGTGTTTTTCAACCTTTTTTATCTCACTATACACTTGAACTTATAATTAAACTTCCATGGCACATTTAAATTATTTTTTTAAAATACACATTTAAAAAAGAGTAAAAAAAAAACCATACTTACTGTGCTTTGAACTTCTTTCAAATGTAATTTAATTGTCTTTAGAAATTTTTGTGGCATACCTAAGATCCTCTCACGATGCACCAGTGGCACACTGGTTGAAAATGACTTCTCTAAGGCTTAAAGAAGGAATGAAGTTCTGGAATGTTGCCTACACTCATTGGGTCTGTTTAGAAGAGTATTTTGTTACAGACCATAAGCTCCAAATTGCCCTCCGTAAGACATCGTTTCTTTCAATTATATGTTGGCTGAAATGTCCAGAAGCAAACCCATTCCAGGCATAACTTTGGGCAAATAATGGTTCAAATCTGCATCATAACAGGACCCAGGAGTATTGTGTGAGCATCTCTGGTGCCACTTAAACTTAGATTCAAGAAGGGTCAGCCGTTTGTGTTTATTTTTGAAAAGCAATAGCTATAATTACATTTAGAACACTTTTAATATACCAGGCACTATGCTAACTTTACATAGCCTTTCATTTATTTCCTACAACAGTCCTTGACTAGAACTGACTATATATTAGCTCCACTTTATACATAATGCAACTAAGGCATCAAGAGATGAATTGATCCATTCTAAGTATACAGTTTAATGCATTTTAATAAGTTTATTGAGTTGTGCCATCAGCACATTAACCCAGTTTTACAACATTTTCATCACCCCTGTAAGATCTATTGTACCTACTAACATTTAATTCCTATCCCCACCCCAGCCCCAGGCAACCACTAATCTATTTTCTGTCTTTATAATTTACTTTTCCTGGGCATTTCATATAAGTGCAATCACATGACAGGCATCTCTTGCAACTGGCTTCTTTCACTGAGCATTGTGTTTTTGAGGTTTATCCACACTGTAGCACGTATCAGTACTTCACGCTTTTTTTTTTGGCTGAGTAGTATGAATAGACCACATTTTGTTTATCCATTTGTCAGTAAACAGATTTTGGGTTGTCTCCACTTGAGGCCTGTTATGAATAATGCTGCTATGAACGTTCATGTGCAAGTCTCTATGTGGATTTATGTATTTAGTTCTCTTGTGTAAACACCTAGGCACGGGATGGCTGGAGAGCAGCAAGGTTCGAGAGCAGAGTAGAATATTCCTCACAATGCCATGTTGACAACACAGCTTTGTTGTTATCTATGATTATTCTCAGGCTCCAAGGTGTGTTTTATCTGGCAATTCTATTTCTATTAAATCAAGATTTCTCAACTTCAGCACCACTGATATTTTCAGCCAGGTAATTCTTTTGTTGTTGGGGGAGGGTGCCCTGGGCATTGCAAGATGTTGAATAGCATCCCTGGCCTCAACCCACCACATGCCAGTACCTCTACCTTCTCTGCCCAGATGTGACATACAAAAATGTCTCCAGGGAAGCAAAATCACCCCTAGATGAGAATCACTGAGTTATAATTTACTCGAAAAGAGGAAGTTGAGCCAATCCTGCTTCTGACCTGAGGGTATTTAGTGGTTGAGCACATGGCTAGTCCCGTCTTCCACACTCAGAGTAGGTGTGCTGGGTCCTGTCTTGGACCGCTCAGCCTTGACATCCTACATGTTGCCTTATTTAATTTGTTCTAAATCAGTAGTGCTCTGGTGGTTCGGTGTGTATGTGTTTGTTCTCAAATTGGGCCAAGAGAAGAAATGAAGGACTGCAGATGGCACAGACTATAGTCTGTGACTATTTAATTCAGATCAGACCATCTTGGTGGTATTTATTTCAAAAGCATGAGTTTAAGACAACATGTGATAGGTACTCAGACTGTTTATACAGGTCTATTTACAAGAAGCACAAAAGCAAAATGGTGAATTTTTGTTATTTTTGAATTGCCAGGTATATTTATTTCTCTCTTCCAAGTAGCACCTTGCTTGCATTTTGAAGAATTACTTCTTCCTGACTGTGAGGAACTGGTACGGCAGAAAATCTAAGTAGGAAGCCCTCATACTTAGAGCATTCCTGGAGGCCTTTCCTACCAGATTCCTGCTCTCCAGAAGGAATGGAGAGAGTGGGTGGACTTATGTTTCAGCTATACCTATGCAACAAACAACCCCAAATGTAGAGACTTAAAACAATAGTGATTCATAATTACTTATGATTCTGCGTGTTGGCCATTGGGGCAGATTTGCTGGTCTCATCTGGGCTCATCCCCAAGTCTGCATTCAACAGGAAACTTGGCTGGGCTAGAAGATCCAACCAAGGCGGTCTCACTCAAAATCTGACAGTGGGTGCTGTCATTGGAGGAGTCTCGGTTTTCTGCCATGTGACCTCTCAGGTGTCTAGCGCTAAAACATAGTGGTCTCAGGGCTCCAACAAGGTAAGAGAAGAAGCCGCAAAGTTTCTTAAATTCTGTGTCCCGGAACTCACACACCATCATGTCTGCCACCTTCCATTGGCCAAGACAAATAAGGCCAACTCCAGTTCAACATTGTGGAAAAATAGTCTACCTCTTAAAGTGAGGAACAGCAATATCACACAACAAAAAGGGGCAGGCAGAGGAACGTATGATTCATTGAGAACCATTATTATGATGATTCTAGCACATCAGTGATCCAGGCCACTCCAATTAGACGCTCTCTCAGGAGTCTACATACATGCATGTATGTGTAACTATATACATGTACAAATACATATGCATATACATTTGGCTTGGGTTGGCCAGAGTTGATTTCTATCACTTTCCAAGAGTCTTAACTGATACATGTATCGAGTCTACTGAGTGGAAGAGCTTTCCCAGATTTCGGCATATGAAGGCATACCTTTACTTTCCCTCACTGGTCATTAGGGTCCCACACCAAGTCCATGAGATCTGTATTGCCCACATTCCCAACTCTAGTGGTGGCTCCCTGTGGCCATGTCTGGACAATGCTGTCCCAACTTAGGACCAAAAGTCAAAACTGACCCTACTGAGCCCAATCCGGTTATTCTCCCAGGACTTGAAATCAGAACAAGAGAACCCAACAAGATAATTACTCTCCCTTGAATGAGGCCACATCGACTCAGGGACTGAGGATGCTCACCTTCCGTCCCAAGCAGGGAAAAATACAGGAGGTTGATGTGCAGAAAGAAGAAAGCAAAGGTACTGAGAGGGGAGAGATAAGAGACCGTGTTGGATCTTAAAAAGGAAGACAGAGAGATGTTTGATCCCTGGGAGCTTACCAATCCCTCGTTCTTGTCTCCTGGCCTTAGTGACTGATTCAAGAATCAGAAAAAGGCTATATTCAGGTCAAACAAGAGAGCGTGAATCCCAAGATTTATGTAAGAGATAACAGAAAATATATTCTTTCTTCCCCTGGATGGTGTGATGTGAAGAACTGAGATGTCCTAAAGAGAACAAAAGTTGAAGCAGCCATATAATGATTGGGTTGACCTCTGAAGATGACGCCAACACTCCAGAGGGGAGTTAGAATGAAGAGGCTGGAAGAAAACATGTGCTTGGATCAAGCCATACCTGAAGAGAGTCCTACCTATAGCCTTTCAGTTATGTGAGAAAATAGATTTTAAAAATCTCTATAATCTGGAGTTAGGCTGCAATCAAAAGCATCCTAAAGATAACCATCTCTCATAAGCATAACCTGTTTGGGGGGATACCAGATTGGAAACTTCAGGCCACAACTCCCAACCAAGTTCTGCAGGCTCTCAGCACTTAAGGGGGGTATTCTCAGATCCTCCTCAAGCCCCTTCAGATATAGAAACCATATATTGTCTGACTCCTTCTGCAGAACCTATTAGCCCAACAGAAGCAAGAACTCAATAAATTTGCTAATTGACTAGAAATTGTCACTTTCATTTAGCTAGTTATTAAACATTATTCTCATGATTTGGGTCTCTAAATTGGAAAAAGGAGGCATAGTCAGGTTTTGTGGGGTTTTTTTCTTTTTGTAGTTTTTGATCGGGGCCGGGTTTGAACCTACCACCTCTGGTATACAGGGCCAATGCCTTATTCCTCAAGACACGGGTGCCGCCCAGGAGGCATAGTCAAGCAGAACAAGTGTCCTGGGGCTCATTCTGGGCTGTTAAACCCACATAAAGCTCAGAAACTCTCTCTCTCAATATGTGTATATACACACACATATAGAGAGTCATTGATAAACACAAATCTCCTCTGTGCAATATTGACCCAAGGGCTTAAACTGCAGCATTCAGAAATGATTTTTTTTTTTGAGACAGAGCGCACTCTATTGCCCTGGGTAAAATGCCATGGTGTCATGGTTCACAGCAATCCAAACTCTTTGGGTATAAGCTGTCCCTTTGCTTCAGCCTCCTGAGTAGCTGGGACTACAGGTGTCATAAATGATTTCGGATTTCCAAACATGATCCAAGGAGTAATTGAGCTTGTGAGAGCCAATGAGATAATTCACTTTATTCTCTTACTAACTTAGGAAAAGGCAGCATGAGCTTCATCTTACAGATAGGGCAATTGGAGGCATATGGTGGTGACACATCAGCTATTGAAGGACAAGGCAAGAACTAATGAGGACACTCACATTTGATGCTAAGCTGAGCTCTTATATATTCTCTGTAAATCACATATTATCCACCTACCTACACACCTAAAAATAGAATTAGGAGCTCCTGAAGTCCAGAAAGAGCAGCCCCCCAAATGGGGAGAAAAGACCAGGAGCATTTTAAAATTATAAATCTAGTTTAAATGATCAGGACATGCATTACAGTGGCACAGTGCAGGGACCTCATTAGTAACTTTTAAAAAGGTACTAAAATTGTCCAAAAAAAGAATACTGCTTCTTCCACAGTTCCATGGGTAGAATCAAATACCATTAGTATGCAAATTAGAAGATGCCCACATGTCCAAGGCCTTTAGGAAATAAATCAAGCAGCTATTCTAAGATGACTTTCAATAAACTATGCTTTTCCCTTTATTAGGATACAGTTCATTTTAGTTCCACAGCATTTTTTGGTTTTTGCTGTTTTGTTTTGCTTTGAGACAGAGTCTCACTCTGTCACCCTGAGTAGAGTACCATAGAATCATTATACGTAACTCACAGCAACCTCAAACTCTTGGGCTTGAGCAATCCTCTTGCTGCAGCCTCCCAAGCAGCTAGCACTTCAAGTGTCTGCCACAAAGCCTGGCTCATTTTTCTATTGTTAGTATAGATAGGGGAGGGTTCACTCTTGCTCAGGCTGGTTTTGAACTCCCAACCTCAGGCGATCCACAAGGGCAGAGCCTCAGCCTCAGCCTCCCAGAGTGCTAGATTATAGGCATGAGCCACTTCACCCAGCCCACAAGCATTTTTTGAATGCCTAATATATGAGTAGCAGTGAGCATTTCATTTCTATGGGTATGATGCTCAGCTGTCACCTCATTTTCCTCTTTAAGTTCTTCCAAACAAAGCACTGTTATAAACTTCCTACGGCTGCCATAACAAAGTTCCACCAGCTGGGTGGCTTAAACAATAGCCATTACTGTTGATAGTTCTGGAGGCTGGAAGTCCCAAATCAAGGTGTCAGCAGGGCTGTGCTTCCTCTGAAGGTTCTAGGAGATTCTTCTTTGCCTTTTCCAGCTTCTGCTGGTGCTAGACTTATGGTTGCATTACTCCAGTCTCTCCCAGTTTCTACATATGGCCATATTCTGTGTGTGTTTTTCCTTTTTTTATAAGAGAACCCTGAAGCCTAACCACTAAGATGCTAGATTTAAGCCCACCCCAAATCCAAGATAATTTCATCTTGAGATCCTTAACTAGTTGTATCTTCAAATAATGCAAATGATGGCATATTCTGGAGTTCCAGGTGGGAATTGAATTTAGCAGAGGTGGACACAATTCAACCAACTACAAATACTGTTTCACAAAAGCATGAATGAACAATGGCAATTTCACCAAAATTTTTGAAACGGAGGAGGAGAAGGTTTAGAGCACCCATCCCTCAGTACACACCTGGAAGCCTCTGTTGCAGGTGGGATTCCTGAGAAGCCAAATCAGAGATGGAGATTAGTATGCAGGATGTTTATAAGGGAGCACTCTGGAGTCCCAGTCCTTGGGAAGGTTGAGGAGGGAAGTAAGACTGTTAGTGAGAAATTGAGCTGTGATCCAGCCATATCAAAGGCCTCAGCTGACCTCCCCACCCCTAAGAGCCCTAGAGATGGGATGGCCCTTCAGGACACTTATGACCCCTGTTGCCTTCCACGAAGGGGGTGTGATCTTGGGTGAAGCAACTCTCTTTAGGAGAGGCAATCTCCATAGGGGGCTGCCACTGGCAGTACTTCTTGGCAGCTGGGGGAGTAAGTCCTACATCTTTGAAGGGGGATCTGAGGGATACATCATGGCGTCTACCACACTCCCTTACTCATTTCTTCTTTTCTTAGTCATTTCTCTCTTCCTACAGCTTCCAGCAGGGAGGACTCCCTTTTTCCCTCTAAAGGCCCCTCACATTCCTCATCCCTCAATCCCCAAAAGACGGACGCTTCTTTCTCCAAGCTTGCAAACGCAAACCCATCTACAAAGAAAAGGACTGAGTGTCACCTCTGAGGTCACCTCCTTGGAAGACAGATATTGAAGGGAATAATTAATAACAACCAAGGTGTTTGTTGATGTTGCCTATTGCATAATGGAATGAGTACTGGATTTTAGAAAGAAGACAGAGATTCAGACGCTAGCACTACCACCAGCTGTGCAACCTCGAGCAAATCCCTGCTCTGTAAGACTAGGGAGCAAGAAGCATGTCGGTTTTATCACTGATTATGTAGCACCTGGGATAGTGCTTTGCACACAGCAAATTTCTAATAAATTTTCCCTCAGTACATGAATGAATGAACAGGCTTTGCCTAAACCTTAATATCCTTGGGATAATACTGGATTGGTAGAAAAGGCTAGGTCTCCAGCAGCAGCTGCAGCACCTGGGAACTTGTCAGAAATGCAATTTATTGGCTGGGTGGGGTGCTGTAATCCCAGCACTCGGGGAGGCTGAGGTCAGAGGATTCCTTGAGGTCAAGAGTTTGAGAACAGCCTGAGAAACAGTATAACCCCCATCTCTACTAACAAGAGAAAAATTAGCTGGGCGTGGTGGTGGGAGCCTGTCATCCCAGCTCTTCAGGAGGCTAAGGTAAGAAGATCTCTTGAGCCCAGGAGTTTGAGGTTGCTGTGAGCTAGGCGGATGCCAGGGCACTCTAGCCTGGGTAAAAGAATGAGGCTCTGTCCAAAAAAATTGCAATTTATTGGGCTCCACCCTAGACCTTCTGGATCAGAAACTTCTGGGAAGGGAGAAGGGATCCAACGTTCTCTGTGCTATAGACTAAATGTTTGTTCCCCTAACTGCCAAATCCTTATATTGAAACCTAATTCCCAATGTGATGTTATTGGAGGCCTCTGGGAGGTTTATGTTGTGAGAGTAGAGCCCTAATGAATGGAGATTAGTGCCCTTAGAAAAGAGACCCCAAGCTCCCTTGGCCCCTCTGACCATGTGAGAACACAGTGAGACAATAGCCATCTATGAACCAGGAAATCCTGTTCTTTCGCTACCTCTAGGATGTCAGCTTCCTAAGGGCCGGGACCCTATATATTATATCTCCTTATTATTATTTTTTAGACAGGGTCTCATTATGTTGCCCTTGTAGAGTACCGTGGAAGCTCACAGCTCACAGCAACCTCAAACTCTTGGGCTTAAGCCATTCTCCTACCTCAGCCTGCCAGTAGCTGGGACTACGGGCACCTGCCACAAGGCCTGGCTATTTTTTGTTGCGGTTGTCATTGTTGATTTCAACTGGCTGGGCTGGATTCAAACCTGCCAGCCTTGGTGTATGTGACTGGCGCCGTAACCACCATGCAAAGGGCGCAGAGCCTGTATGTCTCCTTTACCACTGGAGAGCCCCCACAACAATGTCCAAAGCATAATCTGCACTATAAACGTATGTTAAATGAAGGACTCTGCTTCCTTTTTGCGATACAGGCTCTCAGTTCCTTGGGAGGAAAATACCTTCTCTGTGACTTAAGATAACAATGAATGTCTGCACCAGAAACATTTTTCGCAATAAATAAATAGATCCAAAAATGAAGTGCATCTGGGAGCCACGTGTTGAGGAAGTGCCATTTTTAACAAAGGGCTTTCAGGGTCATTGTCCCAGCTGATACACTGTACAGCCTCACCACAGATGCCTGGCAAAATATTGTGCAAACAGCCAGATTATTTTTGCACATTACTATACTAGAACTATACATAATGTCCTGGTAGTTATCTGTAGATGTACTTTCAGTAGAAAAATAACATTTATTGTAGGCTTTTAGAATTTCTAATGTCAGAAGCACACGCTCATTTTAGAAAATTTGGAAAATAGAGAAAAGTTCAAAGAAAACACCAATTTTCCAAAATTGAAGCATTCTGATGCATATACTTTCCAGTCTATGTCTATGAAGGTCTTAAAAATTAATCTACCCAGAAGAACAAAAATCATTTTATCACAAAGACATTTGCCCAAGAATGTTTATTGCATCTCAATTCATAATTACCAAGTCATGAAAGCAACCCAAATGCCCATCAACCCAGGAATGCATTAACTAATTATGATATATGTATACCATGGAATACTATTCAGCCATAAGAAAAGATGTAGCCGTTCTATCTTTTATGTTTACCTGGATGGAGTTAGTATACATTCTTCTTAGTAAAGTATCTCAGGAATAGAAAAAAAAAATCCAATGTACTCAATAGTATACCCAATATATAAACAATTTATATACCCAATATATAAACAATTACATGCCCACATGAATGATAAAATACAAATATAGTCTGGCAGAGAGAACAGCAGAGGGTAAGGGACAGGAGGGAGAGTGATTGGCCCAATCTCACCTAATGTGCACAAAGTGAGGGTGTACAGCACCCCCGCTGGATAAGAGGCTCACTGCAACTTGACCCTTACCTTGGAGTGACAACAAATGCAACCAAAAATTTGTACCTTGGTATTAATGTGAAATGTTAAAAAAAAATGTAGCACTACAATTAGTCTGAAAATTGGGTAGATGAAAGATGGAATGGATTCCTTCTTTCTTCCATTTGAAAGATGGAATTGGATTCCATCTTTCTTCTATTCTTTAATTATTCTAGTTCCTTCGCTTTTCCCTATAAATTTTATAATCAGCTTGGCTATATCAACAAAAACTCTTGTTTTTGGCCAGGTGCTATGGCTGACCCCTGTAATCCTAGCACTCTGGGAGGTGAGTGGATAGCTTGAGCTTAGGAATTTGAGACCAGCCTGAGCAAAAAAATGACCCTGCCTCTAAAAATAGCCAGGTGTTGTGGCAAGCACCTGTAGTCCCAGCTGGATCGTGTGAGTCCAAGAGTTTGAAGTTGCTGTGAGCTATGATGCCACTGCACTCTACCTAGGGCAACAAAGTGAGACTCTGTCTCAAAAAAAAAAATCCTGCTTTTGATGAGAATTGCACTAAACCTACAAATTAGTGTTTTCATGATTAAAAAAAAAGTCTTAAAAATGAGTTTGTACCATGGAAGTGTTTTGGAGTAGAATTTTTCGCTTACTAGCATATCATGGATATTATTATTTAATATTATTCTATTTAAATGTTTTTACATTATAATCTAGCTAAATAATTTTAAATTATATAAAAATACAGGCCCACAGTAAAAAAAATCCAAATAGTACAGAAGTATAGGAAAGAAAAACACTTCACACCACTCATACCACTAAAGGTTAAGAAAGGAAAAAACTGTATTAAATTTGTAACACTCAAGTTACAGTATATATAAATGCACATATATTAAACATATATATACAACTTGTAAAATGCTTAGAACAGTCCCCATATTTAGTAATACTGTGTGTGTAATATACGTGGAGATAAATTTGGTAATATCTACCACAATTTAAAATGCCTATCTCCTTTGACTTATTTCTGTGTACTTTGCAAATCTAGAAATATTTAGGTACAGAATAAGTCAATAAAAATATAGAATTAGGGCGGCACCTGTGGCTCTGTGAGTAGGGCGCCAGCCCCATATACCGAGGCTGGCGGGTTTGAACCCAGCCCTGGCCAAACTGCAACAAAAATATAGCCAGGCGTTATGGCGCCTGTCATCCCAGCTACTTGGGAGGCTGAGAAAAGAGAATCACCTAAGGTTGCTGTGAGCTATGATGCCACGACACTCTACTGAGGGCGACAAAGTGAGACTCTGTCTCTAAAATAAAAAATATATATATATATAATTAATATCTCTTTTTGTTTACTCACTTCTAATTTCAGAGTATTACAGGGGTACACACACATTTTGGTCACCTAATTGTACTTGTGCGTTTTAAGTCGATGTAATAAGTATGCCCTTCACCCAGAATATGTGCATTGCACCTGTTAGGTGTAAATTCACCCTATCTCAGATTTAATAATATCTTTTCATTTGTTAGCTACTGGACCAAGTGTAGTGGCTCATGCCTATAATTCCAGCAATTTGAGAAGCTGGAGTGAAAGGATCATTTAAGGTCAGAGTTTGAGACTCACCTGGGCAAATGGCAAGACCCCCATCTATACAAAAAAATAGAAAAATTAGCTAGGCCTGGTAGCACATGCCTGTTGTTCCTGCTACTTGGGAGGCTGAGGCAGGACGATCACTTGAGCCCAGAAGTTTGAGGCTGCAGTGAGGTATGATGATGCCACTGCCCTCATGCCCAAGCAACAGAGTAAACGAAAAAAAAGGAAGATTTTGTCAGACACTGCTAATTTGCCCTCTAATAGTATGTGCCAACTTCCACTTTCACCACAAGTAAGAAAGCGTTTATTTCTCTACTCTTTTGCCAACACTGGACAGTATCATTTTCTTTAATATTCATTAATCTGAAAGGTAAAAAGTGATATCCTATGGCTGTTTTTAATTTTTGACTCCCTAATTGTTAGTGAGCTTGATCATAAGAGTACGTATATATAAAATGTGTGTGTATGCCATTTTCCATTGTCTTACCTTTTTCTTATTGGTGTCTAATCTCTTTGTTGGACTAAGATATTATATGTTATTATAAAAGTGTCACATTTATGTAACTGTGCCTTACTATTAACTATATATGTTATTTCCAATTTTCTGAAAGTGTGATTGGCCCAATCAGTTGCACAGTAGAATTATCTGAGAAGGTTGTTGCTATTTAAATACCAATGCGCTCTCCCAAGAAATCCTGATGTAATTTGTCTGAGGTCATGTCCAGACATGGGTATATTGCAGGGTGTCTCAACCTCAGCTGACATTTAGGACCAGATAAATCTTTAGGACGGGTCCTGAGTGCTATGGGTCCTGAGCACCTGGCCTCTACTCACTAGATGCAATAACACCTTCCTCCCCTACCTGGAACAAGCAAAAATGTCTCCAAACATTGCTGAATGCCCCCAGGTCCAAGATCCCCCATTGCACCCCTAGTTGAGAACCACTGGTATGCTGGTTTTAACTTCCCCCACCTCACCAAGTGAATATATACAGCACCAGAGTTGAGAACCACTAGTGTAAATAATGCTGCAGTGAACATTTTTATGCATGTAATGTTGCACACCTCTCTAATTATTTCCTTAGGATATGCTTAAAAGGTAAGTCTTAAGGCTTTTGACATGATTTGTTAATTGCCCTTCAGAAGGGTTGTACTATTTACTCTCTCATGATCAGGGCTCAAGAATCTCTTCTCTCCCTCACCTTTGCTAACTCTGAATAACATCACATCTTTTCAAACCAATCTGATAGGTGAGAAATGACAGCACATCTAAAAGTTGATATTCCATAGGCTGTGTTTAAAAGAAAACCTCCTTTCTAGATGCCAAAGATGTAGATCAAATCAATCTTTTTTTCTTGTGTTAGCTGGTTGATTTTACCACTTGTGAAAGCCTGAAGGGCTGGAATAAATTTCTGTGTTGACATAGCACCAGTAGTTTGCTGATATATGTTTAACAATGGGCTCTTTGGGGTTAAAAATCAACAATAACAGGTTCTGCACCCGTAGCACAATGGTTATAGCACCAGCCACATACACCGAGGGTGGTGGGTTCGAACCTGCCCTGGGCCAGCTAAACAACTGCAACAAAAAAATAGCCAAGCATTATAGTGGGTGCCTATAGTCCCAGCTACTTGGGAGGCTGAGGCAAGAGAATCACTTAAACCCAAGAGTTGGAGGTTGTTATGAGCTGTGATGCCACAGCACTCTGCTGAAGGCGACATAGTGAGACTACTCTGTCTCAAACAAACAAACAAAATCAATAATTACAACAGCAACAATCTGATTTATTGTGTTTTCCAATTTCTGTGGTAAACAGTGGGATGTCACTGAACAGGAAAGTGGGAAGAGATATACATAATTGGCTCTCACCACCCTCATATCATTTTTGGATATAGGCTCTACTTCTGATGATAAGAACTTAACCTATTCCTATTCAACTGGGTCTATGTTAGCAAAGTGGGCAACGAGCAATTAAGTAATAACTGGCCTATGAGGTCAGCCTGTATAACAAAAAAAAAAAATTATTTTTTTTTGAGACAGATTCTCACCATGTTACCCTCAGTAGAGTGCTGTGGCGTCATAGCTCACAGCAACCTCAAACTCTTGGGCTTAAGCGATTCTCTTGCCTCAGCCTCCCAAGTAGCTGGGACTACAGACACCTGCTACAATGCCCAGCTATTTTTTTGGTTGTAGTTGTCGTTGTTTGGCAGGCCCGGGCCAGGCTCAAACCCACCAGCCCCAGTATATGTGGCTAGCGCCATAACTACTGAGCTACAGGCACTGAGACAACAAAAATTTTTGAAAAGGAACAAGGGTAACAAGTGACTGCAGAGGCCTCTGTCATCCAAAATATTTATCCTAAATGCCCACTTGCCTAAAATATTATCAGCACACCATTTCATGATGTATAACCTGACTTCAGAACTGTGACACTTATAAGGCATCCAGCCTTGAGCAGCTCTCTTAAATTTCTGTGTCTTATTTTTCTCTCATGAACTGGGGAGGAAAGGAGATAGGTTATCTTACAAGGGGGCAATACAAAGAAGTCCTTGGACATCAGATCCTGCAGAAAGGCACAGAACTTTCTGCCCCATCATTTAACATGAAGCCATTGAATGCTAAATCTCATATTCCAGCTTCTTTACCCACACTCAAGACAATCTCAAGACCTTAATAATCATCGTGCCTCACACTGAATAGAAACCCGTGACTTGACTTGCTATGCAGTTTCCCACTGACAGCAGTTAAAATGAGTTCTCCTCCCTCCCAACATAAAAGAGCAACATATAAGGCAAATTCAGGGAGAAAATTCCCCCCAAGCAAGTTGGCAGATGTCTGAATTCTATGCACAATTCCCTTAGGGCCCATAGATCTAGGTTAGGGACACCTAGTTTGGGAATAAGGAGATGGGGAATGATCAGAGGAATAGGAATAGATCCAAGAAAAACATGACAAAATTTCAAAATGTTACATAAGACCTGCCCTGAAGTTAAGACAAATGGAGTGTAGAGGGAAGCAACCATCCTTCCAACTAAAGTATCAGCCCCTTGGGGACAGGGATTGTGTCGTCATAAGGACTCTACGAAATCAACGAAACTGATCACCAGCTATAGACAGAATAAATGTTGCCTCCTGCATATCCACATGAGAATTTTTGGAATATTTGTAGGTGATGTGTAATAAATAAAACAGAAGCCTTGTTAAGAGTCCTTACATCATGGTAACTGTTACTCATGATATATTTTCTCAATCAGAGTGCTCTACAATTACATGCAGGTCATTGAGCCATCAAGTGCCTTGTTCTACACCCTATGGGCTTTTGTCTGCTCCCACCCCTCCTTCTGTGCCTGAACAACTCTTCCTCATCCTGTGTCTCACCTTAGCAGGGAGGCCTGTTCTGTCTCTAAAAATTAGTTCACCTCATTACACTTCACCATAGTTCCTTTCATGTCTTAGCCCAAATCACATATCTAATTAATTAATTGTCCAATATTTGTCTTCCCTTTGTCTATGAGGATTAGGACCATACCTGTATTCCCAAACCAGAAATAAATGTTCATTGAAGAAATGAACATTGGGTAGATGAATGGCCCACCTGGGACAGGAACTTGGAGAATAAGTAATCTGCTTAAATACTTTCATTTTTCCCCCTTGGCTTGTCAAGTTTCACCCATTTTTGCCTGAATCATGTTTCACATGCCCCACCCCGCTGCCCCAGGTTTAATCCCCATTGTCAATCCATATTAACTTCAGGCTCTGAACGCGGAGATTGCTGTCACTTCTAATTTGCCCCTCACTGCATTTCTTTTTAAATCATTCCCTTTGTAGGCATTGGGAGAAAGGGAAAAAAACAGACACGTGGGTGAGTTTGGGGTAAGGAAGTGTTGAGGAGGAGGGCAGGTGGAGGAGGATAAAAATGAGAACCACCGACCGTTTAATTCCCCTTCTCCAACCCGTGAAGTTGGAGAGGACCAGAGCCTCTCAGGGGAAACTTGCTCTTTGCTGCCATCTGGTGGTCATAATTGGAGTCGCTATGAAAAACTACCCAACCGTTAGTTAGCACCTACTGTGTTCTAGATCCTGTACCAAGCAATCTGTAAGTAATTACTTACATTTTTACATTCCTTTAGCAATGATGAAGCATGTTCATATGCAATATTTCAACTTATCCTCTTATCAACCATCTGAGGTAGGACCTCAGCAGGTAAAATTATTCCCTTTTTACAGATGAAGAGACTAAGACTCAGCTTGCACAAGGCATTACAACTAGTGAAGAGCAGAGTTTGTATGATACTAAAATCCTAGACCACTGACTACACCAAAACAGCTATGTATTACTTCGTTGGTTTTTTTCTTCAAGGCAGGAGACAGAAAATAAAAACCCTACACTCTTCAGCATTTCAGGAATGAAGACTCTGGCGAGTAATTTAAAAAAAGAGAGATGGAATTAGAAAAGGGAAAAGAAAGAAATAACATCTCTAATTTTTTTCCAGCTCTAAATTTATTGATTTTAAGAAATATACCTACACTTTTTTTTTTTTTTTTGAAAGAGTCTCAAGCTGTCGCCCTGGGTACAGTGCCGTGACATCATAGCTCACAGCAACCTCCAACTCAGACTCAAGTGATCCTCTTGCCTCAGTTTTTCCATTTTTAGTAGAGATGGGGTCTCGCTTTTGCTCAGGATGGTCTGGAACTTGTGGAGCTCAAGCAATCCACCTTTCTCAGCCTCCCAGAGTGCTAGGACTATAGGCGTCATCCACCATGCCCGGCCAATATCCCTAAATTTTAAGATTCAGATAAGTGACAGGCAAGTAAGAATCAACTGAATTCTTCACTTGAAGAATTGTGTTGGAAGGATTCCTGAAAAGTCACTCAAATTATTCTTTCTTCTACAGCAAATGCCCTGCTGGGCACTGTGGCTCACAGCTGTAATCCTAGCACTCTGGGAGGCAGAGGCGGATGGATTGCTTGAGCTCACGAGTTCCAGACCAGCCTGAGCAAGAGTGAAATCCTGTCTCTACTAAAAATGAAAAACTAAGGCAGGAGGATCACTTGAGTCCAAGAATTTGAGGCTGCTGTGAGCTATGACACCACAGCACTCTACCAAGGGTGACAAAGTGAGACTCTTGTCTCAATAATAATAATAATAATAAAATAAATAAAGTAAATGTCCTCTACCAAGTGTTCCCTGATCTTATTATGCACACAAACCCACTGGGGATCATGTTAAAAAGCTGATTCTGATTAAGTAGGTCTGAGTGAGGCCTGAGGTTCTGCATTTCGAACCAGCTGTCAGATCATACTTTGAGTAATAAAAGTGTAGAGCTACATGGTTGACAAATTTATTCTGTAGAGGGCCAAATATTTTAGACTTTACAAGACACATGGTGTCTGTTGTGGCTATTCAACTTTGCCATTGTGAATATACAATTTTGCTGTTATAATACAAAAGGAACCCCCGATGATGGATTAAAAAAATGTGTATGGCCGGGTTCCAATAAAACTTGATTTACTAAAGCAGAAAGCAGGCTGTATTCTGGCTGTGGGCCATAGTTTGCTGACCCCTGCTCTAGATGACATTTTGGTTTCTAGGGGAGTTGTGTGCATATACTGAAAGTGTGTTTGTTGAGCTGCATGTTAAATACTGTCCATGTTGAAATTTCAGATTCTTAAACAGAAGGATCCTTGCCACCTACCATCCCATACTAAACTGTCACTATTTATTTAAAATTTAATAATGGAGGGCCAGGAGTGGTGGCTCACGCCTGTAATCAATCCCAGCACTTGGGGGGCCGAGGCAGGTGGATCGCCTGAGTTCACAGGTTTGAGATCAGCCTGAGCAAGAGCGAGGTCTTGTCTCTAAAAATAGCTGTGTGTTGAGAACTTAAGCGTATTGGCAACAAAAGGATAAGTGATCCCATCTCAGGGTGGGAAAAGGACTTAAAGAGAAACTTCTCTAAAGATGACAGGCGCATGGCTTACAGACACATGAAGAAATGCTCACCATCCTTAATGATCAGAGAAATGCAAATCAAAACTACTTTGAGATACCATCTAACCCCAGTAAGATTAGCCCACATAACAATTTGATGTTTTTAACCAAAAAATATCCTACTGAAGTGCTGACACTTTGGTTTAAGTTGCCATTCTCGGATCTCTTTTCTTGGCAAAGTACTCACTTCCTCCTCCTCTAACCAAGACATCAGACTGGGCTTGAACAGCTGATATCCAATGCTGGAGGGAACCCCACCACGAAAAAGACTAAACGAACCACACATTCTAGGGCCAGCACTGGAAAACACGGCTGGCGTCCTGACGCCACTTCCGCCGCCAACCCCTGGACGGGCGGGGCTCCGGAAATGGAGCATCAGCCGCACAGGACCTGCGGAATAGAGGAATTATAATTTCCTCCATGGAGGTGTGGATGGGCCCTTTTGTTCCCTTATTCAGAGACCCAGAAGTGGAGCTGGAGGTAGAAACAGGCCGAAAAGACGTGAGGCGGTAAGGACAAGGCCCACTGGGTGGTCGGCAGGTCTATTTTTAGATCTCTGAGTGTTCTCCAAATGTCTTTCCAAAAAGACTATATTAGTGTGCATTCCCACTAGCAGTGTAGAAGTGTTTCCTTTTCTCCACATCCACGCCAACATCTCTGGTTTTGGGATTTTGTTATGTGGGCTAATCTTACTGGAGTTAGATGATATCTCAAGGTAGTTTTAATTTGCATTTCTCTGATGATTAAGAATAGTGAGCATTTTTTCATGTGTCTGAAGACCATGCGCCTGTCTTCTTTAGAGAAGTTTCTCTTCAAATCCTTTGCCCATCCTGAGATGGGATCACTTGTTCTTTTCTTGCTAATATGTTTGAGTTCTCTGTGGATTCTGGTTATTAAACCTTTGGCAGAGACATAACCTGCAAATATTTTCTTCCTTTCTGAGTTGAGATAGTCTTATCTATCCCGCTAGGTAGAGTGCAGTGCTATCATTGCTCACAGCAGCCTCAAACTTTTGGGCTCAAGTGATCTTCCTTCAACCTCCCAAGTAGCTGGGATTTACAGTCTAGCATCTGATAACTTGTAGAGAAAGGAGGAAGAGATGAAAACATACAGTTCCACAGGAGGTATTTCAGTTTATGTGCTGGTCTCACCAAATGTAAGTCTTTCGTTTTGTCTATCTCTATCACTATTACCACGAACAGTTCAGCTATAGCAAGTGACGTGATGTGGAGTGTGATGTGTAGGAAGCCACCAGATGTTCCTTCATTCCTGACATTAATTATGTGACTGACATCCACACACTGGAATCCTGATCTTTTGATTTCCTTATGTCATTTTCTTGAATAAAAAAAAGCAAAGAATGGCGTGTCTCTGTTCTGTGAGTAGATACAATTAACTCTAAAAATATCTGTTCTTTATCTATACATAGAATTTCTTGTCATCACCATGGGAGCCACTGGGAAAATCCACATTGACTCTGCTTTCTAAGAGCTACTAATGAGGCAAGGCTTAAGCTGTCACTTCTCCCCTGAAAGTTCATTCCCCACCTGCTGTATTTTCAACCAACAGTACCCACTGTGATCCCAGGTGAGTTTCAGGGTCTCAGATTTAGTTACTTATAGAAATCAAGAAATGAGTTGAATTGTTCATATGCACATACACTCACAGGCTACCCTTTGTTGCATCCCAGTTCAAATATTAAGAGTGCATTTTGTGCTAACTGCAATAACATTTCTGACATGATATCTATTATACGTGAAATTTACATACAAATGGCAAATAAACAAAAGCTCGCTTCAGTGGTCTGCAGTTCTTATGGTCAGCCAATTATATTAGGGGTTTTATTAACCTACACAGTGATGAAAAGATCATATCTGATCTTTTAGATTTTAGCTGTGCAATCCAGCCCTGATGAAAAATGGAATCAAACCCTCATGAGTTTTTTTTCCAATAGCATGAAGCGTCTAAAATTGAGTTATTGAATTTATGCTGTACAAAACACTGGTAATATCCACCTGACCTCATTTCATATCAAGTCACAGATATTCTGCTTTTCTCCTCCATTCCAGCACATAATCACCACCGGCTAGAGAGCACCCAGGGGTACAAACTGACCCTAAAACCTCAGAATATTGCCAAGCAGCAGTGATTTAAGACCAGGAAAAAGAAGGGAAGTGGGGTGTTCTTCCTAGTAGAGGCTGCATTAAGAAGCCTTGGATAAATAAATGTCCAAGGAAACCTCTTTAGTGAGATAATCTTCCACCTCAAGTTTCAGGTTAAACCCTTGAAAGAAATGTCTCGCAGAACTGACAAATTACAGGGCTGTCAAGTGACTACTGCCTTGAAGATCAGCTATTTTCTGTTTCTAGACAGGAAAAAAAAAATTACAGTTCTTGTTGATGAGAGTGGAGCTGAGGTGCACTCCATAAAAATCCTCAAGAGAATAAAAATGCTGCCAAATGTCCTTGTGCTTTAGGAGAATTTAAGTTTTAACAGTTGTTTCAGACTTCAAGGGGGAAGATAATCCAGAGGTACAGATTTCAGGAACCTGGAGGTTTTGATAATGTCTTTTCTTTTGTGCTGACAGTTTCTTCCACACCAATCCTAAAGGCAAATCCCTAATTAGGAAATCTCAAGTCCAGAGCGGGGTCCTGTGGATCATGCATCTGTCAAGCGAGACACCCATAAATCAATCCATTCCACCACTAAAATATGTCCTCTTGAGATCTCCAAACTGGTGATGAATGATTATGAAAAATACATGGGTACAGCAAAGGTTAGGGGTTCTGATGTGGGGAACCTCAGATTGGGTAGGATTTATCGAATCCTATTTTATTGCTTTCTATTATTCCATACCTCAGTACAGAGTTAATTCTTAGACCCAAAAGCCAAAGATATGTCTATCTTATAAATATTTACCAGGTGTCTGGTTAAGTTGAATAATTCAGACACAATCCCTGCCTACATGAAGCTGCCATTCTAGAGAGTCATAATTACTACATAAATAACCAAGTACGATTGTGTCATGGGAGTAATGAATGCTAAGAAATTAAATCTGAAAAATGGGGGAGAGAGTATAACTGATGTAGAACGTCTGGGAGGGACAAGGAAGGTGCTTTCAAAAGAGGTGACACTTGGGCTCGATGAGGAGAAGCCAGCTGTGCAATGATCTGGGGAAACCACTTTCCAGACAATGAGAAGAAAAACAACAAAAAGTCTTGTCCCCTTCCCCCCCCACCCCCCGTGTTGGGAATAAGCTTGTTGATTCAAGGAACCCACAGAAGAGCCATGTGACTGGAACATGGGAACAGAAGTGCAGAGTGCTGTGAGAGGAAGTCAGGAAAGTGAGCAATGTTTTACAGAAACTCTTGAGTTTGTAAGAATTCAAGCATTGAGTTTGAATTTTTCTCACATTTGGCCATGACTTGTACATTCACAGCCAAGTCTTTCTCAAATTTGCAGAGAAAAAAAAATATGCCTTTCCTCTTTTCACCTAACCAAAATTTCAAATATTAAAATCATTATTAAATCAGATTCTTTGGATATATACCCAGAAGTGAGATTGCCAGATCTGATGCTACTTCCATTTTTTGACTTTTTGAGGAACCTTCATAACGTTTTCCAAAACAGCTATGCTAATTTACATTCCCACCAACAGTGTACAAGGGGCACCTTTCCTCCACATGCTTGCCAACACTTGTCATCTTTCATCTCTTTGATGCCAGAAATAACTATGCCAGGTGATGGATATGTTAATTAGCCTGATTCTATCATCCGAAAATATACACATGTTTCATAACATCACGCTGGACCCCAGAAATGCACATATACAATTATTTGTCAATTAATAAATGTTTTAAAGTTTAAAAAATTTGAGATGCTAAGCAATTTGAAGTTACTTACTAAAATCTGTCTTTCTTCCAGAGAAGTGGCTCCTTAACGCTGACCCAAGAGCTGGCAGAAAGCTTTAGCTAAGCCCAGTGGAGCACAAGCTTATAGAGAAGTTTTGATTTCCCTTTGGGAATGCTTTAGTACATGTAATAAGCATGTAGGAAATGCAAGCGCATTCCCATAGTAAGGACACAAATCACTGCTAAAGACCCTGGAGGTTGGGGCAAGATTTTTAATACAGTATTTCAAATTTAATTCAATTCAACAAATATTCACTGAGCTCTAACAAGCTGCCAGTTCTGTTCCAGGGATGGAGAAACAGCCAGTCAGCAATTGTCTGCAAGAGGCGCATAATCAAAGTGACAGAGCAGATGCAGATAACAGTTTGAATAGAATATAAAGAAAACAAAGAAGAAGGTGCAAATTATTTGCAGCAAGCTTTGTGGATTTAGACTATGTGGCTCAGAAAACATGCAATCTTACATAATTAAATTATCTAATTTCATAATTGTGGATTACAAATTATTACAATATGTAATACATGATCTTCCTCCTTTCTCTAATTAAGTGATCTTTGAAGTCTAGATGACAATAAACCATAGTTAACCTAAAACATGCCAAAAGTAGGTTTGTCTTTTTCAAAAGGATGGAATTATAGACCTAAAGTGTATACTCTATCTGTAGAAGAAATCCAATGAAACTGCCACCAACAATATCTCTCCAGTTAGGATAAAAAAGATCACAAAATGTACTTTGTACGCTTTATTGTCACAGTCCTTTTGAGTTTCTGTAGACTTGCTTACTGCACAACTCATTGCTAAACAACTCTAAAATTTTAAAAGGTGGAAGAGACAAATTAAATTAGCTGCCTCGAAATGCATTAAATGCAAAACTACAAAAATGCAGCCGATTGACTAGGCAGACAACTACTTTGTTTGTTTGTTCAGGTGCAAATCTCCAAAGTGAGCAGGAAAGGGAGAGAGATGGAAACCAAATGGAAAACAGAAATGCTTTCAGGTCTTCAGGAAAACAGGCTCTTCTGGACCTCAAGATTCTGGAATTCTTTATACAGGGTCAGGTTACTCTCAGTATTTGTGAAATAAGACAAGGAAATCTGAATTAGACATTGGGTTTCTCTCCAGTTACAGGCTGTTGCTTCTCATCTACTTCTTAGCCAAATGTCATGAAAGAAGTTGATCTTTTTTTTTTTAATTATTAAATCATAGCTGTGTACACTAGTGCAATCAAGAGGTACAGTGTGCTGGTTTCATATACAATCTGAAATATTTTCATCAAACTGTTTAACATAACCTTCATGGCATTTTCTTAGTTATTGTATGAAGACATATGTATTCTGCATTTAGTAATTGGTGGGGCCACACCTACGGTGCATCTTAGAAGGGTACAGGTGAAACTTACTAAAGAAGTTGATCTTATCTTTGTTCTTTTCATCACGTTTTGTGTGTCAGAGACTGCTAATTGTCTATCCTGTATTATCCCACTTCTCTAACTCACAAAACTCTGATTTTGTTGAGACTGGAAATATATCCAGCTTTAAAAATTACATCATCCAGCCCCCTTGGGACAGCATTAGGAAAACATCATCGTTCAGGCCAATGGGACAGGGAACACAGGAAAGTACCTTAGAAGAAGTACAGACTCAGCTATGTATCCTTTGGCCCCTTCTTTCCCTGCTTTCTCTTGCTTGGATATTAGGATGACTGTCGCTTCAGCTAACCCCTCCCTTTTAGATGTCAACACAAGTATCAACTCCATGGGAGGATGTACCCTGACCCAACGATGTTGTAGGACATGCTGGAAGCTTAAAACCAGCCTGGTGAAAGTGTTTATACCAAACAATTGCAAATGCTGCAAATCAGTGCTTTTTACCCAGTTGTTAATCATTTACCAATTTGCCACCCATCCCAAATCGGGTGACCTACTAAATGCTCAGCAGACTTAAATTTTCTTGTTTAACATCTTAGTGCTCAGAAATGAATTTATATTTATAGGGAAAATACTATAATGTGTTTGATAAGTGTGTGTGATACACTTTGGGTATATGTCCTCTCCAGATCTCATGTTGACACCTGATCCCTAATGCAAGAGGTGGGATCCCAAGGGAGGTGTTGGGTGATGGGGACAGATCCCTCTCAAGCAGCTTGGGGCTCTCCCATTGATAATGAATGAATTCTCACTCTATATTAGTTCATTCTAAAACTGGTTGTTTAAAACAAACTGGAACTTCTTCCTCTGGTTCTTTCTTCTTCTCCTGCTGGCTGACACACCTCCTTCCCTTTCGCCTTCTCCTTGAGTGGAAGCTCACTGAAGTCCTCACCAGAAGCAATGGTATCCCCATGCTTCTTGCACAGCCTGCAGAACCATGAGCCAAATAAACCTCTTTTCTTTATAAATCTCCAGCCTCAGGTATTGCTCTACAGCAACACAAAAGCGACTAACACAACATGCTATATTTCTACCATTTAGAAATGTGAGTCACTGAAATAGAAAGCGCTTTCTGCCATTCAAGGAAAAAAGGGCAGAAGAGAGACAAAGAGTTTCCACAAGGCTATAAAAATGAAAAGCAAAATAAGTAGGTAACAAACTCAGGGAAAAATGGATTGTAAAGTACATGTCCCAAATATGATATATTTATAACTACAAGGATTAAAATCCAGAATATATAAAGAACTCTTGCTAATCAACATGGAAAGGAAAGTAATCCCTAAAGAAAAATGGACAAAGGGTATCTACAGAAAAGGAAACCTAAAAGTCTGACATGAACATGAAATGCACATCTCACCAATTAGCTGCCAGAGTTGTGCTCCCAGGTATACACTATAGACATTCATACTGGTATCCATAAGGTCATCAATATCACACAATTGGGGAGTGTGAAGTTGGAGATAATCTCTAAGTCCACTTGGTGGGCAAGCCCAAAAGAGATCAGCTATTAGAAGCAAAGAATATGACAATTAATGTTAAAAAAAATGTGGGAATATGGAGATATATATTATATATACATATATATATCATTCTATATATCAATAACATTCATGCTAAGTGTAAATATATACACAAAAATCAACAATATTCATTTCTCAAATAATACCTACAAACCTACACACACACACAAAAACACATCTTAAATGAATTACCCATGGGGAAATGGAAGTGGAGAATAGGAATAAAATGAATAAACAAATGAATGAATCAACCAATCAATCAAGAGATGAGTGTTGTGTGGTTGACTAATTATAATAATGTGCCATTGACTGAGGTGTGTGATTAACTCAGCCCTCTGAATCCCACATCCAAAAACACATACATTCTATGTGGGGGTTGAAGCTCAGAGAGGAGTTAGATCATTAACCTCCTTACACCAGGTTGAGCTGTTGGGCCTTGGGGCTCTTTCTGTCACCTATTGGTGAGGGGATAAAAGACACATCTGTTAGTACCTAACAGGATGTTAATCCTGGGAGAGGTCAGTATATCAGGTCAAGAGGTCAGGCTAGGGAGTGAACTCTACTACCTCAAATTTACACCCTAATACCATCCACATTATCTTGACATTTTGATTAGCTTTGGTGGTAGGCCTTGTCTTCCAAAGATGTTTATGGCCTAATCCCTGGAGCCTATGAACACTTAACACTGCATTAATAAGGAACTTGGCAGATAGAATTAAGATTAGAGACTTTAAATAAGGAGATTATCCCCAGATTATCCTGGTGGGATCATTACAATTATAGGAACCCTTAAAAGTTGAAGAGAAAAGCAAAAAGAGTCAGACAGAGATTGGTGAGGACAGAGGAAGAGGCAGAAGAGATTTGAAGTATGAGATTTGAAGCTGGTGTTGGCTGATAAAATGAAGAAACTATGAGTCAAGGAAGGTGGGCATCTTCTAGAAGCCAGGAACTGCTCTCAGTTGACAGCGAGAAAGGGAACAGTGTCCTCACCCTCCAACCACAAAGAACTACTTGAAAATTAATACTGCTGTAATGCCATCAGAAAGGAACACAGCCCTGCAATCATCTTGATTTTAGCCTGGTGAAATTCATATTGGATTTCCAGCCTATAAAACTGTGAGATAATAACTTTGAGTTGTTTGAAGGCACCACATTTGTAGAAATTTATTAGGGTGGGAATAGAAAATTAATGCAGATTTAGGTAGAAAATAATGTCTTGCCTAGATAACAGTATGTGTCAATCTTTCAGGAGACTCATGCAGTGATAAGCTTGAGTGTGCACAGAGACCAGCAAGGGCTGCAGCAGGTGTCCCCACCAGTTAAACACAATGTGATTGGCAGGCAGGAGCCATAGGGACAGGCAGTGCACTGAGCAGATGTGTCTGTCTGCCTCAGAGATGTGTCCGGGCACAGGCAAACCTATGATTAACTATTACATTAAAGATTTGTCCCATGAGTCCAGACTGCATGTCAGCTATACCAGAAAAACATCATCTATGAGGAAAATGTGTAAAGCACAAGTAAAGTGATGAGTTCTAGTTCAAAATGTGTTCCCAGAATAACTGAGGCAAAAAGGAAAGCCAGCAATGAACTTCAAGAAATGAAGAAGAGTTGGGAGATAACATCAGTAGCACCTCATCACCTAAATTCTAGTACCCTTCCCCCTGGGATACCACCCTGTGATGGTCTGGATGATGTCTAGTTGGTCGAGGGATGGACCTAGGACCAGGAAGAGCCAATCAGAATCTTCTATCATCTCTATATCATAGTAATTGGTCCAGAAATGAGCCTTTGAAAAATCCGGCCAATGAGAGGCTGTCCTGGGATCCTTGCTACAACCTCAGTGCTTGGGACAGCATCTAGCACATAGTTGGCACAAACAAATATTTAATAAACATATGAACACTGATATGTGCTGTTATTCACTTGCAAGCAAATCAGATGTTTTAAATATATGTGTTTATTTTGCCAAGGCCTTAATTAATGGTTTCTTTTTTTTTTTTTTTTTTTGTAAGACAGAATTTATTCACAGAAAAGAATACAGAAAACATTAAGACTCCTGGTAGAGGGAGAGAATTCTAGTGGGGAGAGAGAAGCTCTCTCCGTTTCTCTCCCAGTCTTTCCTCATCTCCTCCTTTAGGCCTTTAGTCTCAGGGTATATGTAGGTGTATAGGTTCCTTGGCCAGGAAACGAATGAATACAGTCCCTTCCGCCAGGGGCAAGGTGAATGAATGTATCAATGAATGGATACAGTCCTTTCATGGAATTGAGGCCTAGGAAATTCACAAGAAATTGACTTAGGCATAGGAGATGGGGGTTCCACATTTAGTCCTAAGTGTGAAGTGAAGGAGACACCAAGGCACAGGTGTCTCCTCAGCAGTTGTCCAGCCTTTTTGGCAATTGGAG